>NW_021024822.1:1138110-1177762 GCF_004153795.1 Camellia sinensis
TATATAGAAAGTAAATTTGACAAAAATTAAAACTAAAACTAAAAGTTCCCAAATTCAAATCAAAGTAGTACCAGTTCAAATGAAGAATAGCAACAATACAATAGTTTCTTCAAAGAAAATATCTAAAAAAACATTTTCTCAACATCAATATCAAGCTTTATATCAGATAGGCTTGGCACAAAAGGCTTCAAGCTGTACTTAGGTGTGACACCCTTTGGACATCCCTGCAACCCAAAATTCAAAAAGAAGAATCAAATAATAAGAATCAACACAACATAACCTCATTAAATAATCAATAGTCATTCATAATCAAATAAGTTACAAATAAGTTACAAATAATGAAAAAACACGTTATCTCAGTGTATTTGAAGTATTAGTGAGCTATAATAAGAATCAACACAACAAGAAAGTGAGTCACCTAGAATCAACATAATAAGGTTATCATAATCCAAACACGTTATCATAATCAAATGTTCTAAATAACAAACACACTAAATTTATAACTATGACAAATCTATCTAGAGCAAAAGGTAGTCACTATGATGGTAAATCAGAAGTAAAACCTCATATAATTACAATTCAATAAATAAAATCTATAAACAGAGCCCACCAAGGAAGGAGGAGAGAAAAATAGATGATAGATGAGTTTCCATTGCAACCTCATATAATTACAATTCAATAAATAAAAATTAGGATTAATTACACTATATATTCTCTTTTTGGTATGAAATAAATTTAGAAAATTCAGAAATAATTTCTGAAAACTCAACAGAGTCAAATTATACTTGGACTGTCAATTAAAAGCCTTCCTCTTCAGCTCACACTTTTCGCCCTAACGTCGAGGCCCAGTTGAGCAAAGTCAAAGTTGGGCCCCCAAAGCTCAACTTGAATTTCCAGTGGGCCGGCCATTTTGTACTATAAATCCACGCTAAACAGCTATTAAAATTTAAAAAAAAAAAAAAAAAGGAAAAAGAGAATTATGCATATTTCTGTTTAGGTTTTGTAGATATTTTGATTTTTGATATCTTTGGTTTGCATTTCCGATCTGATATAAGCTTTCTTCTTTCAAAATAATTAAAATAATATATATTTCTATGCTTAGATTCTCATTGGATTCTTAGATTTAAAATTTATTTTGGGATTTATTTTTATTTTGATTTTTTTTGATTTTAGGTGGATATGATAAAGAGGAGAACGCAGCTAGAGCTTACATAATATGGTCTGATCTAATCCTAATTTGTTTGATTTGATTATATTTGTGTTATTTGGAAATGTAGATGCCAATTCGATTGATTGCATTGTTAAATTTATTTTGATTTGCTTGTTTTATTGAAATATCTTTTGATTAAGTCTCTTTGAATGTGATGAGCATTTTTTTTTTCCCATGTAGTTGAATTTTAATTTGGAGATGAACAGATGATCTGGTGATATGTTTGATATTTTCTATTTGGTTGTTGAGAAATCAAGCAAGTAATATAGGTTGATGTTCAAACTAGTATTTTTAGATTAATTGTTACAAAATCAAAAAGCCAAAAAAAAAAAAATTTCAAACTTTTAGAAACCAATTTTAATTGTCTCAAAAAAATTATAACCTTTACACACTACTTTCATTTGTCCCAAAAACTAAAACTCTTAGAGACCACTTTCATTTGTTCCCAAAACTAAACTTTTAGAGACTAATTTCTATTATCTCGAAAATTAATTTCATTTGTCCCCAAAACTAAACTTTTAGAGACCAATTTTTGTTGTCTCAAAAATAAATTTTGTTGTCCCCATAATAAATAGACTTTTAGAGACAAATTTTGGTTGTCTCAAAATCAAAACTTTTTGCAACCACCTATTTTTGTCTCTAAAAGTCTATTTATAGTGACAAATGCAAAATTTTGTCTCTAAAAGTCATTTTTTGACTTTTCCGGACAGGCCATTTGGGACAAACTTCGTGACGAAGGAAATTTGTTGGCTAAAGTTTTTTTCAACAAATATTACACTTTTAGGAACAGAATAAATTTGTCCCTAAAAAGCTGATTTCTTGTAGTGCTATTAACTAAATTGAATCACTTAAATTGTAGGCTTCATAACACCACATTTAATTATGTGGTCCCAATGAGACATTATCTAACAGATAGTCTATACATAAAGAATAATGTTAGAAATTTTAAAAATTCTATCAAAATTTTTATTAAATATTTTATATAAATGTGAGAGTCCCAGCATATATATTCTATGTAAGTCTTACATATATTTGATAAAAATTTTAACAAAATTTTTGAGATTTTTTATTTTTTTAATGTAGAGATGGTGAGGAACTGCGTGGCGTGGGGGAGATGGAATGGAATCCATTGTCATAAATCCGACGGCGACGACTTAATGAGATAGTCAATCACAATAAAGCCACGTTAAATTCTTCGTAGCCCGGGTCGGTGTTTCGAGAGGTTGAAAAAGAGAAGAAATTATAAGGGTTTGTTTGATTTATTTTTGAGAGAGTTATTTTTCAAAAAAAAATTAAGGAGAGAGTTTAGAAATTTTTTTAATTTATTTAGTTGTATATTTTGAGAGAGTTATTTTTTTGAGAGTTTGGGATGATTTGATATTTTGAGAGAATTTGAGTAGATGTGTGTGAGAGAAAAAGTGATTAAAAATGAGAGAGGATAGAAAAAAAGTGATTGATTGATGTGTAAGAAAGAGAAAGTGATTTTGAATTTTTTTTGAGAAAAACTCAAACCAAACAATTTTTAAAATTTTTTTTTCTAAAACTCATCTTCTAAATGCAAACCAAACATACCCTAAATATTCCTTCGATTTTAAAATATTAATTTTTTATTTTATTTTTTATTATCTCAAAATATTAATTTTTTAATAAAAATTAAGAAATAAAATAATATAAATTTATTATTTTGTTCTTTTTTTAAATTTATTAATAACACAGAAAGTATAATTATGATAATTGCTATTCTAAAAAAAATATACTATCAAAGGTTAATTTTAGAAAATTAATATTTTTAAAATACAATAATTGTACTATCAAAAAAAATTAAATTTCTTAAAAAGAATCATTATTTTGGAACGGAAAGAGTATAACTTTCTTTATGAATAGCATATGAACAAAATTTTAGCTTTACCAATCCGAATGTAATAGTCAAATTTAAATTTAAACTTAAGGGAAAATTGAATCCAAATTGTATATATCTATGATCAAAGGTTTTTTTTTTTTTTTTTTTTTTTGTTTTTTACCATCTTTTTTTTGGATATTTTTAATTAGTTTTTTTTTTATTTTATTTATAATTAGTTTTTTTTATTATTATTTAGAAATAGGGGGTTTTTTTTTAAGGTCCCTTGGATTAAGATTTTATAGCATAAAGGACATCTAATATTTTCATAATGTCTAAGGTCCCTCAAGTTGATCCAGAGAAAATTGGTCTAGAGAAAATTAGTCTAGAGAAAATTCACGTCACAAAGAAAATTGGTCCAGAGAAATTCTGGGAAGAATTTCTCTGGACCAACCCAGAGAAAATTCAGTTCAAAAATTAGAGAATTTCTCTGGTTTCAACCCAGAGAAAATTCAGTTCAAATGAAAAAAAAAAATCAGTTCACAATTTGGAACCTGGAATGTTTAATTTGGAACCCAGAGAATTTCCCCAACCCAGAGAAATTCCCAGACAAACCTTTCTACAGAAATTCTCTCAACCCAGAGAAATTCTTTCTCTGGAATCCACAACTCAGAGAAATTTCCAAAAAATACAGAAAAGACACGCAGAGAGAATTTCTGGAGGGTGCACCATATGAGGGTATATGCATACAGGCCTGTGTAGGTTTTTCTTTTTAAATACGGCTTTTAGTTTAGTGCCATATTCATTGACATTACCAATTCTGTGCCTAGCAATTTGTTCCCTTAGCTTATCTTGCTCAGCCTTCACTTCTCAAGATTACATGATGCCCTTGGAAAATCTATTATCTTCTTTGAGGGTCAGCGGTCTGGCAAATTACCTCCTGACCAGCGGCTCAAATGGAGGGCCAATTCTGGCCTGTTTTCGATTCGCCGGAGTCAGCAACATGATGATCATGAGATCGAGATCGATGAGAGCAAACAGAGATCTCTCTGCGTGACGATCTCTTCGACGGCGAACTTGGCAATGACGACGGCCAGCGGCGAACTAGCTCCTCCGAATCAGTGTTGGACATGAGGCAGTGGGAGAAGGAAAGGCAGGCCGGGTTGCGGATCCGGGCAGTGCGGAGGTCTGCGACGGTAACGGAGCGAAGGGACGAGTCGGAGGAGAAAGTGTTGAGGAAGAGGTCGTAGAAGAGGGTGGATAGGAGGGTGGAGGGTCACAGCTTGGTGCCAAGGTGGACATTTCTTCATAACATCAAGTAACTTGGATCTGGAAGACAGTGGGTGAGAGGAGAAGAGGGAGAGAGAGAGTAGAGTAGGGACAAAGAGTCAAATTTCTCTGATATATGTTTAGGGACCTTAGACATAAAAAAATAATTTTGTGGATCTCTTTCCTTACGAAAAGTGGGAGAGGGACCCTAGACTAATTTTCCCTTAGAAATAATTATTAATTAAATAATACTTTATTATGTGATTTAGTGATATAAAATAAACAAATAATTTAATACAATGTTCAAATAAAAAGAGAGAGGATCTCTGGACATTAGTCCAAGTGGTCGTGGAGGTAGGATTTAGGTGTTAAGGTGAGTGAAATTTCAAGTTTGAGTTTATGGAGAGACGTTAGTATGCATTTTAATTTAATTGCTAATATATGAATGAGTGATGTTAAAGGCCCACACTTTTAGATTGACAAATCCACTCACAATGATGTGATGAGAGAGTTGGACCGCATATTATTGAGTGTGTAACAAATTAAAATTTGACACATATCATGCCACATCACTGTGTATACAATTGTAAGAGTTTTTTTTTAAGGTTTGAATTAATTTTTTTATATTCAGTTTAAAAAAAAAAGATTATTGAGCAAATTGGTGATAAATCTAAAGATAAATTACCAATAGGTCCTAATAGTTTGACTTAATTTTTATCAAATCCTATGAAAATTAAATCATAGTAAAATCGTTACTAAAAATAATTTTTTATGACGATTTTTTACATATATTGTTAAAAATTGATAATTAGTGAGTTTTTTTTTTTTTTTTTTGGTCATGGTTTTAAAAATTTTCGCTAAAACTTACAATTAGTGACATTTTTCTATGATGAATTTTTCAAACAGTCGTTGAAAGTTGAAAATTAGTGATATTTTTTTGTGATGATTTTTTAAATTGTTGCTAAAACTTAGAATTAGTAACATTTTTTGTGACAATTTTTCAAATTGTCGTTGAAAATTAACAATTAGTTATGTTTTTTTAATAGTGTTTAATGGAAAATGTTATTAATTATCATAGAACCTATTGGATAATAAGCCCACTTATTAAGACCTACAAGTAAGTCCCCCTAAATCTGATCTAATGAGGATATAAGGCATTAAGTCCAGTGGATATTATTTATTGGTGAGAGGTCCACCTTTTATGAAATAGTTTGATGAAAAATCATTTCGTTGTTTTAGAATGATATTTTGTTTCTAATTTTATTTCTTAAATTATCTGCTAACTTTTTTTTATCTGTTGACTTTTCATTGACTATATGTTCAAATTTATATCTATTTGTTCAATTTTTTCCCTTGATCTCACTACAACAATTTACATTTTTAGCGATCAAATTTGGCGACTAAAAGGAATTTAGTCACCAAAAGTGACATTTTTGGAGAGTAAAAAATGTATTGGTCAGCATTGATTTAGCATATAGCTACCAAAGGGTTTGGTCACTAATAGGTCTATTGCCGACTAAAATAATGGTTGCGCAAATATTATTTTTGGCGACTAATATGTTTGGTCGTGGCATGTGACTTTTGGCAACTAGCATGTTTCGTTGTGGAATGTAACAATTGGTGACTAGTATGTTTCGTTGTGGAATGTGACAATTGGTGACTAACATATTTAGTTAGGAAAGTATCACTTTTGGCAACTAAACTGTTTAGCAACAAAATGGTTTAGTCGCGGTAAATATATATTTAGCGACCAAAAATTTAGTCAGCAAGTAAAACTTTTTTCCCGACCAAAAAAATTTTAGTCACTAATTACTTTTCCCGACCCTCCATTGGCGACCAAAAAATTTAGTCGCGGAAAACTGTTGCTGACTAAATTTTTTGTCAGCAAAAGTGCAATTTCCTGTAGTGTCTATTCAAATATCTATCCAAATTTTATTATCTGTTCAATTTTTTCGCTTATCTATTTAAATCTATTTATCCAAAATTTTCTTATATGTTCAATTTTTTTTTCTCTGAATTCTAGTTGTTGATTTTTTTATCTGCTCAATCTTTGTTAAAATTCTTGTTCTAATTAAAATTCTTGTTTTGATTTTTTTGATCTGTTGAAATTCTGAAACTATGTATGTTGAAATTATTGTCCTATTTTTCTTATTTATTTGACATTCTAGTTCTAATTTCCGTACTTGTTTAAATTCAATACACAAATCAATTTAAATATATACACAGATCTTATTTGTTTTTTCTACCTGTTAATGATCATCAACAGCAATTATATATACATCTATATCATCATCATCATCATCATCAATAACAACAACAATCAACAACAGATCTAGATCTATCTGTTGAAATAGCAGTGGCATTTTTAACAGATCTGTATCATAAGAGGTCATTTATGTCATATTTTCAACAATGATTTGTGATATGATAATAAATAATTAAAAAAAAAAAAGCAAAAGATCTGAGGTCAAATTTTTGTTTTGTTTTGTTTTGTTTTGTTTTTTTTTCATTCACTATTATCTGTTACAGATGTGTTTCAACAAATCGGCGACATCTTGTGAATCCTAGCTTTTCTTTCAGCACAAATGAATCGGAAACTTTAAAGAAATCGAACTCAGGACTTCAAAATAAGAGATCAAGATTATAAATAAAATCCATAAGTAACCATACTTGAAATAAAGACAATTTCTTTAATGATGTCCAAGAATGATTAACTGGAAGATTGGAGATTGATGATGAAGAGAGAGGAAGAGAGAGAGAGAGAGAGATAGAGAGAGAGAGAGAGAGAGAGACAGAGCAATGAGATCTATGTATATATATACATATATATAGGGGTGTGTGTGTGTGTGTGTATGTGTTGGTGAGTTTCAGATATTAGATCTAAGATTTTTTCACCAGGAAAACTTTACGCTCAGATCTGACATCCGTGTAGCCGACGATCTCAGATTTTTCACACTATGAAAACCATACTCCATGCTTAGATCTGAGATTTGAGATCTATGTGGTCGACGATCTTAGATTTGCGACGCCCTAAAAATCGAGAAAATCAGAGAATATATTAACAAATAAATACAGGATTTATCTAAGGTTAAAAGAGTAAGAAAGCATCACTAATGTGTCATTTATCTAATAACCAAATAAGATTCCAAGAAGGTCGGAGGAGTCAATATAGTCTCCTTTCTAAGTCTGACCACCTTAGATAGCAAAGCTCCATTCTGTGATAGATCTTGGCAGAGTATTAAGACAAGGCCTACATGAGTTGACGAAGTATAATGATAGATTACAAATGATATATATAATAATTACAAAATCATGTCTTAAATACAATAAACAATTAATCACTTACAATCTCCAATGTGTTTACAACTAGTTCCTAACTCTCATAGGGTGGCCATACGTCTTCAAATACTTCAGCTTTGCCTTTGACCGGTCTAATAGTCCTTAATAACTAGCATGAAACGCCATAAGTTTTGAATTCCCAATAAAAACACACACACCTCGTCCTTTTTCCGAATCCCATACATCATTGCAATAATATCAAGCAAGTAATGAAGCATGATAATCATTCAATAATAAAATATTACAAGGTTAGATGTTAGTAATCTAGAAATTTTCCAAAGAGATTTCATCCTCCCAACCGCAAGAATTGGACACTGGATTATTCAAAATTCCCTCCTTTGCTTCTTTGCAAAACTTACCACGGATGCCTGCAACGGTTACATATCACAGACCGCCGTCGGTGAACCTCAAAAGGGACGGCGAAAAGAATTTTTTTTTTTTTTTATCATCCTGAATCCAACCTTGTCCTTACAAAAAAAAAAGAAAAGAAAAGTTTATCCTCCTGAATGTCTCATCTAGACCCAACCTTATCTCACCAAATCAAATCACCGCAAAGAGTTCGAATATGTCCATTCCATTCTAGGATTTACACAATAACTGCTTGTGCAAGACTTAACCTTTAATTAGGGAGCACATCCCATCAATCCATACATAACACATTATGATCTCTTCATTATTCAAGTGATCAAAAATCCAATACCACCCCAATTAAGGTTTCTATTGAGTTAGATGTCTTAAATTAAAGTTAGAGCAACTTAACAATATAGTAATATCCACATAAGCATGAGCGTCATCAAATGAAGAAGATAAGGAACATAACCATAACACATTCAATAACATACCAAGATATGATCATATGCTTATAAGTATATTCATGAAGACAAGAGCTTAAAATACCAATACAAAACTAATTTTTCAGATTCAGTACCATTTAAAGATTAAACTCAAAAGGACCATTTCAGATTTTTCCAAGCCTGGACTTCCTATGGTTCGTAGAGAATTTTATGTTGTTTTCAGAACACGTTTCAAAAATGGAATATATTTTCTAGATTTTTAGTTATTTAAGAAACACTCCAGTGCTGTCCAAATTCGTTGACCGTTACGAAAATCGGAATTTCTTGCAAACCGCTCACTATTTTTTAATGAAACCAATTTTCCTTGAAATTTGACTCTTTAAGGAAGTTTTTGACATAAAACTTAGGTTTAGGAGACTTTTCTACATGTTTCTAGAATTTTCGAAAGTTGGTTGTAAAAATTGATTTTTCACGCATAATACTCAAAATAAGAAGATAGGTGAGAAAAGAGGCCAACTAAGGGAAATTTTTCACTTCTTTTGTGATGAAAACATACTAAATAATGTATCAATAACTCAGATTTTTAGAGAGAAGGTGTGCTTTTGTAAATAATGTGAGATATGGGAAGAAATAGGTAGTTTTACATCTATTACGAGAAAATATGAGTAAAAGAAGGATCAAAGCCTGACTCATCAACTTTGTACACATGAACACCATTACAACAATCTAAAAATATGATTTTAAACCTCTAATAACATGTATTTGAAAAAGGAACTAGAAGGAGAGATGGTAATGTGGCTTACTTGAGGCTTGGTTGAATTGCTAACAAAACCTTCTCTTTCTCTCATTTCCTTCACCAAGCTCACTTTCTTGCCCTCTCTTTCCTCTCAACTGAATATGTAAGTGGGTGAGTGTGTTTTGTGCTCAAAAGTGTAGAGAGAATTGGTGTATTTATAGCAAAATTGGTGTGAAAAGTCCAAAGTGCCCTTTGGTTAGAAATGGATTGGATATTTTGAATTTAGTTTGAATTCAATGGAATATAGGATGATTATGAAACCTAATTGTGTACCAAAACATGATCTAGTTAGGGTTAGGGCTTAAGTTGGTTACAAGTACAAGACATACATAATGCATTTGTACCTTGGTCAAATATTCTTCCTAAAATCAAGCAATTTGTCTCCAAAGTACATATATGTATATTCAAGGGGGTGGGCGGCCCATGTCGAGTGGATTTGAGGGGATTTTTCCTTGATTTTTGTGTACAAATGGTATCTAATTGGAAGATATTTGTGTACAAAATAAATTTAAGGTATAAATATGTATATAATGGTACTAGTTTGGGGTCAAAATGTGATTCAAGAAAAATATGAGGGCTAAAATCTTAGTTTGTGAATTTGAACATTTAATTAAGTGTAGTATTTAATTTAATTAGGATTTAAAAATTTGAATCGGTTAAAATTTCTTTATTTTGGATTAAATGGTGAATCATATTAAGAACCAAAAACCTAGGATTTTTGTGTGTAAAATATAATTAGAAAATCAATTTAATTATTATTAGGGTTTTGGAAATGATTCTTGAGCTCCGGGTTCAATCATGGTTTTCGAGTTTTTGGTTGGCACGCATGTTCGGCTCTATAACTAAAATTGAAGACAAATAAGGATTTGAGGGTCATTATTAAAAGAATTCAAAAGTCAAGGACTTAATAGGTTTTACAAAGATTAGGGGTCTCACAAGATCTGTGTTGGTGGTGGTGGTGACAATAAGAACAGCTAGGTCAATCTTTGTCGGACGGTTCAAGAAAAGAGCATGATGACCTATAGGGATGCATACCGGAGTTCATCAAAAAGACGATGGAGCACCACCAACAACAATTGTCACAAGTTGACGTTGGACCAACATGGATCAACAACACGACTGAACTAGTATATAGGGAAGATCTGGCTTCTGATGATGATGATAATGATGATGATGATGAGACGGTGACAGAGAAGATGAGAGAGACTAACGAGCAATAATAAAAAAGATGAGAGAGAGAGAGAGAGAGAGGTTTGGTTTGGTTTGTGAAACACTTGTTCTTATGAACAAAGTATTTGAATGGCTAAAAAAGTGAATTTATCGTTGGAACGCCTTTTTTATAGAGCATCTCTAATAGTGTTTGCTAAAATAGCATTGCCATTGTTATAATTTGGCAATGAATAGTGCTATTTTGCCAAATTAGAGCAATGGTACTCCAATGGTCACATGCTATTTTGGCAAATGTCAACCAACTTTCCCTCCAAGTTTGTAGGCGTTGTTTGAATATAGGTTTTTTAGTATTTTTTTTCTTGTTTTTTTTTTTTTTTTGGTAATCAGCTCGATGTTGTATGCACTTTCTATCCTCCATCAACCACTGTAATATATATATATATATATATTTACATTATACCCGACTAGACAAATATAAAAGATGAAAAAAAAATTAAAAAATTTTCAAAAAATAATTTAAATATAATCCACCCCACCAAAAAAATACCACTAAAAAAAAATTTATTGACTACATTAAAAAATAAACAATCACCAACTACCCACCAATAACCATCCATTGTTCACCCAGTATTCATTCACCAACAACCACCCACCAACAATCATCCACCATTCACACAGCATTCATTCACTAACAACTACTTACCCAATAACCATCCATTATTAAGCACCATTCACTTACCAACAACTGTCCATCATTCACCCACCCACAATTTTCTTTATAAATTATAATACAAGATTTTTAATAATTTTCATATTCACTTACCAACAAATTTCATATCTTCTAAACACTCTATAACCATCCACAAAATTTTCTATAATTTTCATATTCTCCCACCCACAATGAACAATTTCACTAAAGCCTTCTTCAATGGAGATTTTTATGAATCTTCATCATCTGATGATGATATAATGATGATGCAACTGTTAACAGTTCAATAACAAAGAATACAAGCATGAACCCTAAACCAACCAAGCAAACATGTTGGTTCCATAAGTGGTCGTCGATACATTAATCGTGAGAGGGTCAAAGGTGATGAACAAAATTATAGAGATCACTTTGCAAATAATCCTGTCTATCTAAAAGAATACTTTCGAAAACGTTTTCGAATGAGGCGATCATTATTTCTTAGTATCTTACATGATATTCAACAAGTCAATGAGTACTGCATCCAAACCCATGATGCCACTAGTGCTCTTGGATTATCCGGTGTACAGAAGATGACTGTTGTACTTCAGATCCTGCAATACGGCGTACCTGCTAATGCTGTAGACGAGTACATTAGAATCGGTGAAACTATTGCAATTGCCGCCTTGAATTTCTTTACCAAAACGATTGTTGCTATCTATGAAGGAATTTACTTAAGATCCCCAAATGAGTCAAATGTCTTCAGATTATTGCAAGTAGAAGAGCAACGTGTGTTTCCTGGAATGTTAGGGAGTTTGGATTGTATGCACTGGCATTAGGATAAATGTCCAACCGCCCAAGTCGATGCTTACATTGGACACTACCACAAACCAACAGTTGTACTCGAGGCAGTCGCTCCCTACAACTTGTGGATTTGGAATGCTTTCTTTGGCATGCCTAGCTCTCTGAATGATATTACTATTCTTGACAGGTCACCTTTATTTTTTGAATTAACTAGAGGACGTGCCCCTGCTGCCAACTACATCAATAATCACGCATACACCGTGAGATATTATTTTGCTGACGGTATTTATCCTTGTTGGGCAACGATTTTGAAAACAATATCTCAACCTCAATGTTTAAAGAGACAACTATTTGCAAGGATACAAAAGGCATGTCAGAAGGATATTGAAAGGGCATTTGGAGTACTTCAAGCACATTTTAATATTGTTAAAGTTCCGACAAGAGGTTGGAGTAATGAGGATCTGTACTACATCATGAAAACGTGCATTATTTTGCACAATATGATCATTGAAGACAAACGTAATACTCCATAAAATGAATGCAGTGCAGTACTATTGGAAACTGATAGCACTAATACTCCATGTCAAGTGTCACGCTATCCGAATCAGGAGTATGCTGAATTTATGCAGAATTGCCAAAGGATTAGATCTACTAAAACCCATAATGCAATTCGTAATGATCTAATTGAACACTTGTGGTTTCGATCCGGAAAGTAAGATTAAGTTTTATTTTATCTTTTTAGTGACACTTACTGTCATGTAATGTTTTTTTATTTTAATAAAATTGTCTTCATTTGCAATTTTTTTGCCTTCATTTCAATAATATATTTATTTTTTCATAATAACATTGAAAACTTAAAATTATACTAAAAAATAGTCAACAATACATTGCAAAAAGAAAATTACATTGAAACATTAAAAATACTCAAAATTACATTGAAAAATAAATAACAAATAAATGACATTACAAAATAAATAAATAAAAAATATATTTTTCCGTAATTATTCATCATGGAGGCAAGGGAAAATAGTAATTTGGGTTGCTAACATGTGCGGACCACTTAACGAAAATCTCATTTTTGCACAATATATAATACACTTTCGTTTGAGGGTCCAAATGAAAAATATTTGTAATCATTATCAAACGTTCTTCCTTTTTGATCTCAAGTTCTCTCATCTCCTGCAAATGTTCTTCTTTTTTCATCTCCAATTCTTTTGTCTCCATCATCGCTTGAATACTTTTTTCTTCTCCTTCAGCTTTTTTATTTCCTTCTCAGCAAGGTGTTGGTTATATGTCTCCAACAAATTGTTATATTTGTGGACTTTAGCCTGAACAACTTCACTTTTCTGAAGCAATTCTTTTGCAGGTTTCCTACCCATATGCCTTTTATCCATTGCAAAGACACCACCCTCACTAATTGGATTATTATCAACAGTTAGATTATTACCAACACTTTGACTAGTATCGCTTTCAAGAGAATTCATTTATCCATAGGGGATTCAGGAATTGAATTAGGGAAAAATAGTGTATGTATCCTTGACTTCACTGTATTTGTAGGAGCTACATCTTGCCACCTAATATTGTTTTGCAAGATTGGCTAACAATATTCAAAAGCAAAATGTTTGTTTTCATCTTGATGATATAAAAGTTTTACTTGAAGCATCTGTATCAATAAAATATTAAATTAATTAATTAGTTAATTTTTATATGAGAAAAAATAAAAAAACAAAAAAAAACTAACATTATAAATGAAGATGAAATCTTACTATATCAACTTTGAGACATCCCACTTCGGTGTAGATTTTCAACTTGTGCTTAACACCCACGGAATTTGTTGGAACATTTCATGATTATACCCCATCAAGATTGGATAGACACTTTTGTTCTTGATTGATTATTCCGAAGTGAGCAATAATTTTCATAAATTCTTCCCCAAAAGTGACCATAAGATTGCGAATTGAGAACAATTGGATCTTCAGAAATGTGACACAAAGTGCCACATCTTCAGCAATGGTGAATGATTTTCTTCTCTTTGTTTTTGATGAACCTTTCGTAGTGATTATGTGAAAAACTATAAATAAAAATGTAATTTGGGAGGTTTGTAGTGAAATGAAATTGAGAAAAAAGGTTTGTATTTATAAAATTATAAAATATGACCCCTTTTTTCCCCTCTCCCCCCCTCCTCCCAAAATGTAGCTGTTGAGAATTTTCAAAAATGTGACTGTTTATGTATAGCCATTATGGTTTTGTTTCACTTGTATTTTTATTTATTTATTTATTTTTTAATGAACAAAATAGCATACTTGGACTAATCTTGGGGGTTGATTACTAAACAAGATCTCAGCTGTTGATTACATAACAATCCAACGATTGAGATCATCCTCTAGAATGACCGTTTATTATTTTCAAGACAAAAGCCCTCTCTCTCTCTCTTTCTCTCCCCCCCTCTTCAAACCAGTCGACTGAGAGATAGTGTCTTCTTCCTCTTTCTGTCTCTGTTTTTAAGCTCAAGTGTTTCTCTCTCTGTCCTCAAATCAATCACTGATTATCGAACAATTTTCTTCGATCTCCAAAACCAGTATACTATCTCTCTCTCTCTCTCTCTCTCTGTCTTCAAACTAGTTGGCAGAGATGGTGTCCCTCTCTCTCTCTCTCTCTCTAAATATCTCTCTCTTTAATCTTAAGGGCATCTCTCTCTCTCTCTCTCTCTCTCTCTCTCTCTCTGTTCTCAATCTAGTCGGCTGAGATGGTGTGTTTTCTTTCTGTGTCTGTCTCTTTCTCTGTCTTTGATCTCAAGAGCATTTTTCTCTCATTGTCCTCAAATCGATCACCGATCTCCGAAACGAGTTTTCTCTCTTTCTCTTTCTCTCGTTCTCTCTCTCTCTCAATGGAACTCCAGTGTTTAGGTGAACACTACTGTTTGGACTTCGATGGAGCTCGATTGGTTTGGGAACGAGCCTTACAAGTCGATAAAGAAGAAGTCTTAGAGGTCGATCCAGGTATTTATCATCTAAATTCATTTCTGAAGTTTATATAAATTTGTAAAATTGATTTTGAAATTTGTGTGATTTTGAAATTGAAATTTGTGAGATTTGTTTGTGTGATTCTAAAATTGATTTGGAAATTTGTGTGATTTTGAAATTCTGAAATTTGTGAAATTTTGATTTTGAAATTTGTGTGATTTGTTATAAATTTGTTCTATTATTTCTAAAATTTGTGAATTTCGCAACTTATTTGAAATTTGGATTTGATTATGAAATTTGGGAGATTTTTTAATGAATGAATTCTATTTTTTCAACAGAATTTGGAGCAAAAAATCTATTAATATTTGTTGATGTGGCATGTTTGGCACATGCTATTCAACATGCCAAATTTAAAAATAGAAATGACATATACTATATTTGATAAGAAAAATAGTAAGCCATTGAAGAACCCTTTTTTTTATAATTTTTTTTTACTACTGTTGCGAAATTATAACTTTAATAACTTCTTTAACAGCTCCATTAGAAATGCTCTTAACCGCTATCTTAGCTTAAAAAATAAAATAAACAATATATTAGATCTCGTTTGACAACATTATTTGTAGTTAAAATTGAAAAGGTCATTAAAAAATTAAAAAGCCAACAACTTATATTAAAAAGTGAAAAATTTATTTTTCTCTCTACTTTTTATATATTTTCTTTGTAAAAAATTAAAAAATCATTCTAAATATATTAATTTTGTTAATTAATATTTTAGAATAATGTTTGGTAGCTCGAGACTTCTCCCTCTCGAATCCCACTAATGCCCAAAACGACGTCGTTTTGGGCATTAGCCTTTTTTTTTTTTCCCCCCCTCCATTTTCACGCAGGGGGAAGAGGGAGAGGGAGAGGAAGAGCGAGAGAGAGAGAAAGAGAGAAGAAGAGGGCCATCGAGAGAGAGAAGAGAGCCCAGCCCGTCGCCGTCGTCGCCCAGCCCGTCGCCGTCGTTTGATCCAGAATCACGTCCCGACCGAACTTGGATACTGTTTGTGTCATGTATGTGAATAGGTTCAGAACAGTATTGTACATCGCGGAAAAGTAGTAGGAGAATTTATTGGTTGGTCCTGGCACGTCCAACTGATTTTTTTTTTTTTTGATTGATTGATAGAAAAGATAAAATTTATAATTTTATATTGAGTAATTAAACAATAAAAAAAATATGAGATTTGTAATTGATGAGAATTTTAGTCATTTTAATTTGATTTAACACTATAAATAAATATTAAATTAAAAAGTAAAAAGTCAATTTTTTATTAATTTTCGAAATCACTTTTTAAAAAATTAAAAAACTTAATAAAAAGTCAAAAGTGAATTTTTTATCAATTTCTCAAAACACCCCATAGTCCCGTCATATCCTCGACCACTTAATAATTTTTCAAAAAGTAAGTCAAAATTCACTTGCTTCTAAACTTGTTTGCCGTCATGAAAAGGAAATTACAAATGAATGAGACAGTGAAATTTTTTATTTTATTTTTATAACGGCATAAATTTTCTGTATGTATGGTGTAAGTTTTGTATGTCAAAATTGTGTTCCATCAATAGATTTTTAAGTTTTTTTTGTGCTTGCTGTACGGGGAGGAAATAATTCTCCTCGTATAATCCTGTTGACCAAGTCCACGCTCCTCCGTACGACGTCGCTTTGTCACCTGAAAATCCTAGACCAATTAATAATTTTTCAAAAAGTAAGTCAAAATTCACTTGCTTCTAAACTTGTTTGCCGTCATGAAAAGGAAATTACAAATGAATGAGGCAGTGAAATTTTTTATTTTATTTTTATAACGGCATAAATTTTGTGTATGTATGGTGTAAGTTTTGTATGTCAAAATTGTGTTCCATCAATAGATTTTTATGATGGTGTAAATTTCTTAAATCCATAGTGCAAGTTTTATATTATTATTGGCCCTGTTTAGAAGAGTTGTGGGAAAATATTTATAACTTATACCTTAACAGTTTATATTTTATAACTATGAACATAAGTTAATTTCTGACTTATAAATTAAGCTTCTCCTGCCCCACTCAAAGAATAAGCTAATTTCTGATTTACAAAGAGCTATAAGCTGCATTGTTAAGCTAAACCAAACATATCAAAATAGCTTAAATTAAGCTGAAAGCTGAAATAAGTTGAAAAAAAATTGTACCAAACAGGGCCATTATTATCACTTTGTTTGGTTCCCATTTTTTAAAAACAGTTTTCAAAAATTTTACACTCTTATTTTTTGTGTTTTTTTGTTTTTACTGAATTTTTAAAATATTTTATGTAAATTTTTTACTTTTTAGACACACCTAACATAAATACACCTAAAAAGTAAAAAAATTGTAAAAAAAAATCTTTTAAAAATTAACTAAATACCAAAAATACAAAAAAAAATACAAGAATTTAGTACATTTTTTATATTTTTACGTATTTCTTAATTTTTTAAAATATTTTTTTACAATTTTTTTACTTTTTAGACACATCTAAGTAAGGTGCATCTAAAAAAGTAAAAAAAATGCTTAAAATTTTAAAAATATTCACTAAAAATTAAAAAACTCAATTTTTAAAAAATTTAATTCAAAAAATTCAAACCAAATACAAAGATAATTATTTTGTGTGTGTCGTTGTAGGTCATTCATGTACGAGAGAATTACAAGATTCTTATGGCGGTGTAAAGTGTGTGCGTAGGGTATAAGTTTCTTTTTTTTAAACTTGGTGTAACTCATTTATATGTCAGAGTTGCATTATATAATGTAATTATTTTTCCAACATACCATAGATTATAAGTCGGACAGTGAAAATATTATATATATTCTTATGGCGACGTAAATTTCTTGTGTATATGATATAAGTTTTTTTTGTGCCTGGTATAAATTATTTTTGTATGTCAGAGTTACATTTCATCCACCGTAATTATTTTTTTACTGCATCATTGATTTATAATTTCAATTACCCTCTCACTTGCTATAAATTATTTTTGTATGTCAGAGTTACATTTCATCCACCGTAATTATTTTTTTACTGCATCATTGATTTATAATTTCCTCCTTTTTAAAAGGGCCTTCGCTTTTTTTCAACCTAAATACTTAGAAAAAATATTCAATGGATTACCAGTATTGTAAGTGTGATTTATATCTCGCCAATTATAATCTACACCATCCACTTTGTTTTTGGTATAGAAATTGAGACACAAATTCATGATACATAACATTTTTTGCTTTTCAATAAAAATAAAAAGCATGCATATATAATCCACACCCTTCTTGGGGGTGGGTATCATATCTTAAGTTGTCATCTTTGGTAACAACCCATTATAGTATTAATTATAATTTCTTTATGACTCATTATGATTTTTATTTTTGGTTATGACCGAGAGGTCTTTGGTTATATCTCAAATGATGTTTGGTGATTATTCTTAATTATGATTTGATTATGACTCAATGTGATATTAGTTATTACAATTATTATTTTGGTTACAACTGAAGAAGTTTTCGATTATGTCATAAATGATATTTAGTTGTGACTTATTATTTTAGTTACGACCAAAAAAATCTTTAGTTATGTACCTAAAAAGTAAAATATTTGTGAAAAAAATCAACAAATACACAAGCATACAAAAAATTATAAAAATTCAGTGCATTTTGGTATTCTTGTTATTTATTGAATTTGTTTTATACAAATAATTACTTTTTAAATGCATCTAGGTTAGGTGTATCTAAAAATAAAAATAAAAAAAATTCTTAAAATATTTTTTAAAAAAATCATTAAAAAAATATATAAAAAAAAACTGAATTTAATTTTTTTTTTTTAAAAAGAAAAAAAAGTCTAGACCAAACAAGATGATTGACACTTGTATTTTCAAATACAATATTGATACTTAAAATCATTAAAAAAATATTAAAAAAAAACTGAATTTAATTTTTTTTTAAAAAAAGAAAAAAAATCTAGACCAAACAAGATGATTGACACTTGTATTTTCAAATACAATATTGATACTTAAATAGAATTTTCATAAAATTTACATATAAAATGACGTAGTTTGACGTGACCTATTATCTCTAATTAATTTTTTTTTATTTTTTATCATTGTGACTTATAATTTTGAAATATTTTCATCATCACATTATTGAGTTTCAAGAATGAATATTTTGTTCGTAAATCATTTTTTTTCATTTAAAACACACCATCATTACATGTTTTAAGTGAAATTTTGTATTATTCGAATTTTATTTTTAAAAAAGAAGCCAAGTTCTTTCTCTATTAGTTATGTAGCTCCTCGAAAATAATACAATAATTCAACAATAAAGACTAATACAAAATGACATAAGCAGAGTATTAGACTTTCATTAATCAGAGTCCATTTACAAAACGGGTACATGCAATACACTTTCATAACCTCTATCCTGAATCTATAGCATGTGGCACCAAACTAAAGAATCAATGAAATAAATGCCCTATCGGCTTACGACTTTCCAAGACGATACTTGGTTATAACAAAACGAGTCAAAAGCTCAATACAATAAAGTCCTAGGTTTGTACAAAAGTAAATATATATATATATATATATAAATGAAAGTGAACTCTCAGCTCTACAATCCTCCCAAGCTATTGTCTTGGCAGAGGTATATCACCGCCACCTAAAAATGGTTTTCCCAAATAGGGTGAGCGAAAACCCAACAGAAACAATCTAGCACAATATATGAAATTTAACAAAGTTACAAACATGATACACATGACCGATGCTCAAAGATAAACTCGTTTGCATCTCTCTTTCCAAAACCATATTATGTCAAGTATTATACCCCAATCCATTTTATATCAACTTGTTTCATGTCGTTTCCTATCTTCTCAATTCATGAGACATATACATTATTAACCAAACAACCCAACTGCGACTACAACTCCGTGGTCTTCTTACCATACAACCATTACATACAAACACTTCAATTTGCCATTTTATGAAAGTTTCGTCCATTGGAATCGGAACCCATGTATACACAATGTTTTCGGGACATTCACCCTAGACGCGCAGACCAACTTAATTCAATGGAGTCTAACCCCTTTCTCCTCCCAAACATGGAGTACATCTCATTTCTCCTCCCAAACACCATACATATACAATGTATTAAACACAGTTACATTCAATGACAATCAATAAGAGATTAGTTTCAATTTACATAATTCTCATGCAACTTCTACAACAATCATAGCTATCCTCCACCGATAGCCCAAAATAGATATTTCTAAATAGATATACAATCATCTCAACAAATAAATTATTCAAATTTCCATAGGTAGGAGGTAATACACATCCAATTTCACCATTTATATAAACATTCATCTAATTTCATATTCTCATTTCTAATTTCATTATTTATGCAAAATAATTACTTGACCATTTTAGTGCAAAACTCTCCTTTTTCCAAATCTCATCTCAATCACCAAAAATCAACCATTTTAACGTAAACCAAGGTCATGTCCATCCCCATAACCTTTTTTGTGATGCTTGGTTTCCTTTTTGCGTCACTTCACTTTTTGTTTTCATTGGGTCCGCGATGTCTGGAAGCCTTTCTCAAATAAGTTCTTCTTCTTGTGTATTTCGATGTTGACTTTTCTCTTGCTTCGGAGGGTGCACAGCCGAGTCCGGAGTGCCCGGGAGTGAATGAACAGATTTCTAAGCTGTTGGGCTAGGGACGCACGTGCGGGAGCCTAGGGCCACACGTGCGGGATGGGGCTGCACGTGCGGGAGAGGATGAGTTGGGAGAGTTGCAGACTGCCTAAAAGACAAGTGCGGTCTGAGGTGCGGGAGGACCATCGCACGTACGGGGATGAGGGCCGCATGTACGGAGATGGGCTCTGCACGTGCGGCAATCTGGGCAGTCCGAACCTCTATTTTTTTTTTCTCTTTTTGGCCGAGTGTGTATCACATTTTGGGCATTTCCCTCTCACTCTAAACATTATTTTTCTCCCCCTTCTCTCTAAAAACCCTCACTAAACACCAAAACTCTTTGGTTTTCCTTGCAATCCCTTGGGTGTAGAGTCATCTCCTCTCATTAATCTTGGAGATCAAAGGCTAGAGCTTCATTTTGTGTGGTGGAAAATCAAGGATTTCTCAACTTTTGATTTTAGAGTTTCTTCTCCAATCGTCTCCAAAAACTTTGAGGTAGGGATTTCTTGAATTATATATACATGTTTTCCTATAATGATGCTGATTTAAAAGCTTTTCTTGAAATCTTATGTTGATTTTTATTTTGAGACCTAAAATGTAGAGAGTTTTGAGAATGGGTTTAAATCTCAACCCTTTTGTTAATTCTAGGGTTATTTCCTTTTTTTTTTAAACTCAAGAAAAATGATTTTGGTAGGGTTTCACCAAGGAAATGGAAATATTTGATTTATGATGAAAAACCCTAGAAATTGGGGATCTTGGAAAGTATGGAAATGTCTATGGTGTTTTTACTCTTCTTGTGCTAAAAGAATGGATGAGTGTAGGCTTCATGATATGGTTTGTAAAATGGCAATCTTATTGGTATATCGAAATAGAGAATTTGTTTTAAAAACTATTGTTAAATACATGATGATATATGGTTGTGAGATGACAAATTGTTGTGCACTATGGATTGTGAGAATCATAAACATTGGAGATTAATGTTTGAAAACATCACATGTAGTCTTGAAGAGACTAAATTGTTAAGAATTGTGCATGATAAGAAATTGTTGTTGTGTGTTGATGGCATATGGTTATTTTGCGAAATAACACAGAAGAGAGGAAATGAGAGATGTATTTGTTTGGTATTGTTGTCGAGCTATTTGAAACTGGAGAAATGCTATGAGGCATGGATTTTTCATTGCATTGCATACTCATTGAATTAATTATTATGCATTGTGTTTTAGATTGGAATCATTTCCTTCAAGAAAGGAAATACATATATAGTAATGAAAACAA
Organism: Camellia sinensis; assembly: GCF_004153795.1. Classification (NCBI taxonomy): domain Eukaryota; kingdom Viridiplantae; phylum Streptophyta; class Magnoliopsida; order Ericales; family Theaceae; genus Camellia; species Camellia sinensis. The sequence goes on from NW_021024822.1 coordinate 1,159,952, forward strand.
CGGAAATGAGTATGGGGTAAATGCGTTGGTAAGTCCGGTTAGGAGGTGTAGATGAGATTGATAAGTTGGCCTGAGTGTCCGGGGTGAAAGACCGAAAACACGTGCGGAGGAGGTACCACTTCCTTTCTAGTTAGCAACCGGTAAAGTGGGGTATTGGTAGTGCTCGTAGATCCTACTTGCAGACACTAACCTAGGGATTACCTGAATCGTATTTACTGCCCCTATTGATTAAAATTGGAAGTTCGGAAATTGTTGAGATTGCAAACTTTTATTGAAACATGATGATCATCAAGGAGACATTGAAATGAAATTATTTCTAAAATTGGCATCGCATGGCATTGACATTTGCATTTACATTGAGAGTTTGCATAACTGTATATACTTTGTAAGAATTCTCTACTAGGCTTTATGCTCACCCCTATGGGATTTTGGTGCAGGAAAGGACGTGGTGATCCCGCCAAGTTGAGGGCATGGATAATTTGTGAAGAGTATATATCTCTATTTTGTTGTGAATTAATTGCTAGCCAAGGGCTATTTTCGTATGGGTCCAAGAGGCCACTTTTGTATTACCAGACTTAAGCCTTGGAAGTTGTAGCCCATAAGGGCATTTTATTTATTTTGAGACTATATGCTTCACATGCTATAGATTCATGTGTGTTCTTACCAATGAATGTATAAATGAATGGGCCAAAGGCCAGTTTGACATGAATAAAAAAATGAATGGGCCAAAGGCTAGTTTGACATGAATGAAAGAATGAATGGGCCAAAGGCCAGTTTGACATGAATGAAAAAATGAATGGGCCAAAGGCTAGTTTGACATGAATGAAAGAATGAATGGGCCAAAGGCCGTCCGACATGAATGATTCGAATGAATGGGCCAGAGGCCGTATGACACGAATGATATGAATGAATGGTCCAGAGGCCGTATGACACGAATGAATTGGGCCCGAGGCCGTATGATGTGTTTGGAACCGCAGTCACTTGACCTATATTTATATATATATATATATATGCTAGATAGAAATATGAATTGGGCCCAAGGCCGTTTGAAGCACGTTGTTCTAAATACCGTTTGTGTATCTCCTTTATTTGATATTATTCACTAAGCTTTCGCTCACGCTCATTCATGTTTATATAGGTGAGCCAAGGGACGTCCAAACCCAGCCTCAGTGAAATATGTGAGAAACAGTAACGATTTTGAAGAGTCAGCCCAAACGTCTCACGCACGAGACTTGTCTTCGTTTCTTTTGTTCTTTTGTCATAATTTTGTCATGTTGGCGAAAACAGTGGATTACTTTTGTACATAAACTTTGGGCTTGACCGACTTAGACTTAATGATCCTGTATGTACATTTTGACGTGAGTTATTAACATGTATGTATATGGACTATTATGATGTGCCATGTAAGCACAGCTCTATGGACAATTTATAAGTTTACCTCTGTTTGGCCCCTTTACTCTGATGAGTTATGTCTGATTTGGTTTGAGGCCGTAGGTAATCCCTTGATTACTGGCCGGTTATGTCCTTAACCCATAGGGGCGGGTTCAGGTCATGACAGCCAATGCTCAGTAGAGATATGCAAAACAACATATGATTATTAACTAAAATATTAGCATTCGATAAATGTTTAACACTTATGAACCATCTTAAACCTTTTCCATAATCAATCAACATTGATACCCACATTTCAATTCACTTTAAGTTATTACCCAAGTCAATTCATTGACAAAATTCATTATCATATAAACAATTCAAATGAGACTGCAACTCATTCATTAACACTTCAATCTTAAACATCATTTATATACTTCCATAATGTGCCATTTTACGGAACTACTTTCGAGGGAATCGGGACCCAAATATGAATAAGCTTTTGGGACTTTCACCCTGGACACTCCGGCCAACTTAATTATCCATGGAGTCCATCCTCTATCTCCTCCCAAACAATGGAGTACATCCTCTATCTTCTCCCAAACAAAGATACATATACAATGCATTTAATCACGTTGTCATATACCACGACCAATTCAATCACATATACAATGTTCATATCCAACCGTCATATTCAATGACATATTCAAATCGATTAGTTTCAATTTACCTAATCAACATGCAGTTTCTACGACAATCATGGCTATCCTCCACTGATAGCCCAAAACAGATATATCTAAACAGATATAGAAATTTATCAAACAGATAATTTATCAACTTTTTCACAAGTGAGTGATTTATCAATCCAACTACACCATTTAATCATAATTTCCTCCAATTTCATGATTCTCAAATCAATTTCATATTCCCACATTGATTTCATAATTCTAACCAATAATTAACTCAACTCAAATTAGGACATTTTTTCCCATTTCCCCTCTTTTACAAAGTCAAACTCAAAACCCTAACTTTAACCAAAATTCTCAAATCACACCATTTATACAAAATGACTAACATCTATGTTAAAACCCATATAGGGGAGTAGACTATCGCTACCTTAAGTGTAGAAGCCCAAAGGAGAAGAGCCAAGCACGAGATAAACTCCAAGGATGACGAAACCAACTTCTACGCGAATGAAAATAGAGATCTTGAAGAGCTCAAGCTTTTTAATGAAGACCCAAGGGTGTAAAGATCACTTGATCTAGGCTAAAATGTAGAGAGAGAGGGTATTTTAGAGAGGGAAGCTCTTAACTTAGGGTTTTGGAAAGTTTTAGAAACAGAAAGGACAGAAAAAGTGATTTAAAATGTCACTTTCATGATCTGATATACGTATAGTTCGCTCGAGCGGAGAGTTTGATGCTCGAGCGTCAGACACAAAAATTTGACCTGCTCGAGTGCAATAAAGGCCGCTTGAGCGCCAAGACACAACAGCGCGGCACAACCCGCTCGAGCGCAAAGAGACCCGCTCGAGAGTAGAATACACTCATCTAGTATTTTACAGATTTCAAACAGTCGCTCGAGTGCCAGAGGGGCTGCTTGAGCTCAGACCTGCTCGAGCGTAAGAAACTCCGTTCGAGCGTGAAAAACACTTCTGCAGTATTTTTGCAGACGCACAAGGTATTGAATGATTGCAAACCCTGTTCGAGCGTAAGAAGACCCGTTCGAGCAGAAGACCAAAATTCTGGGCAACAAGGTTTTAAACCAACAACCAACCACCCTGTTCTGAACACGCCCAAGACATTCCAAAAATTCAAATTCAAAGAGTAAAGGATGGAAATAAGGTATAGACAACAACATACAATCATGGAACCTGAGTCCAGAATACAATAAATGACGAGAAAAACCCGGATCGCTATATGGTTTATGATGAAAAACCCTAGAAGTTGGGAATTTTGGGGGTTTCACCAAGGAAATGGAAATATTTGATTTATGATGAAAAACCTAAGAAATTGGGGATTTTGGAAAGTATGGAAATGTCTATGGTGTTTTTACTCTTCTTGTGCTAAAAGAATGGATGAGTGTAGGCTTCATGATGTGGTTTGTAAAATGGAAATCTTATTGGTATATCGAAATAGAGAATTTGTTTTAAAAACTATTGTTAAATACATGATGATATATGGCTATGAGATGACAAATTGTTGTGCACTATGGATTGTGAGAATCATAAACATTGGAGATTAATGTTTGAAAACATCACATGTAGTCTTGAAGAGACTAAATTGTTAAGAATTGTGCATGATAAGAAATTGTTGTTATGTGTTGATGACATATGGTTATTTTGCGAAATAACACAGAAGAGAGGAAATGAGAGATGTATTTGTTTGGTATTGTTGTCGAGCTATTTGAAACTGGAGAAATGCTATGAGGCATGGATTTTTCGTTGCATTGCATACTCATTGAATTAATTATTATGCATTGTGTTTTAGATTGGAATCATTTCCTTCAAGAAAGGAAATATATATATGGTAATGAAAACAACGGAAATGAGTATGGGGTAAATACGTTGGTAAGTCCGGTTAGGAGGTGTAGATGAGATTGATAAGTTGGCCTGAGTGTCCGGGGTGAAAGACCGAAAACATGTGCGGAGGAGGTACCACTTCCTTTCCAGTTAGCAACCGGTAAAGTGGGGTATTGGTAGTGCTCGTAGAGCCTACTTGCAGACACTAACCTAGGGATTACCTGAATCGTATTTACTGCCCCTATTGATTAAAATTGGAAGTTCGGAAATTGTAGAGATTGCAAACTTTTATTGAAACATGATGATCATCAAGGAGACATGAAATGAAATTATTTCTAAAAATGGCATCGCATGGCGTTGCCTTTGCATTTTTCATTGAGAGTTTGCATAACTGTATATACTTTGTAAGAATTCTTTACTGGGCTTTATGCTCACCCGTATGTGATTTTGGTGTAGGAAAGGACGTGGTGATCCCGCCAAATTGAGGGCGTGGATAATTTGTGAAGAGTATATATCTCTATTTTGTTGTGAATTAATTGCTAGCCAAGGGCTATTTTCGTATGGGTCCAAGAGGCCACTTTTGTATTACCAGACTTAAGCCTTGGAAGTTGTAGCCCATAAGGGCATTTTATTTATTTTGAGACTATATGCTTCACATGCTATAGATTCATGTGTGTTCTTACCAATGAATGTATAATTTGCGTGTGAAACTTTGTATAAACTCGTTTATTAACCATGTAAAGATGAAAGGATTACTATCATTTAATTAATGAATGTGGCTAGATGTATTATACACGTCGGGATTATTTTCGGGGCGTTACATTTTCTAAGACATCCACTATAAAACCCTTCTTTAGAATTGAAACCCCAAACCCTAGGTTTGTCAAAATCACCTCAAAACCCAATGTTTTCCACATGTCAAGAAATAATCAAGTTAAAACTCATAGAGAGTGTAGAGAGTCCCTACTTCAAGCTTAGATGACCAAAACAACAACGGAGGATCTTCAAAGACGCCAAAATCAACTTCTATTCGGATCAAAATAGAGCTCTAGAGAGACTCTACCTTTTTAACAAAGGCCCGCGGGTAGAATAACCAACAGATCTAGGTGGAAATGTAGAGAGAATGTGATTTTTAGAGAGAAAAGAGTTCCGATCTACGGTTTTTGGGAAAAAAGAGATGAAAAATGAGGCTACTACGAACTGATATACGCACAGTCCGTTCGAGCGCAAGAGTTGACACTCGAGCATCGGACACAATAAGTTGTTCCGCTCAAGCGCAAGAAATGGCCGTTCGAGCACAGAATACACACATCTAGTAGTTTTGCAGATAGAAAAACATTGCTCGAGCGTAAGAATGGTCGCTCGAGCACACACTCGCTCGAGCATAGAAAATGCCGCAAAAGTGTAGAATACACTCTTCTAGTATTTTGCAAGTCTGCAAAAATACTGAGAGCTTGTAAAGCCTGCTCGAGCACAAGAAGTGTCGCTCGAGCGAAAGAGCAAAATTCTAAAACGAACAACCAACCTGTTCCAAACACAATCACAACAATCCCAAAGCCTAATTTAAGGAAGAATAAGGGGGAAAAGATATGAACAATCATATAAGGTTATGAAACCCAAGTTCAGATTACAAAATGGATAGAGTCTAAACCAGAAACACTATAACCTCCCCCTCCAACCCTTAAGGAATTTCGTCCTCGAAATTTCAGACCAAGTTTTAAAACTAAGTTAAAACCCATTTACTACAATGATAACTATTTCATTCCATCATCGTGACCCACTTTCTGGTCATTCCCTTTTATCAACTCGATACACAAGTTCCAAAATTGAAAGTCGATCCACCTTTCCCACAACATTTACAATGTTTACAACAAGTTCATATTTCCAAAACAAAGACAACATATATACAATGTTCTCATATATCCAAAACATATATAATGTTTACATATTTCATTAACATAACAATAGTACAATACATGTTCAAATACTAACAAACAAATCCGGATACTTCTCACGGACTTCCAGCTTATGTTCCCAAGTTGCTTCCTCAATCCCGTGATGTTTCCACAATACTTTCACCAAGGAAATCGTCTTGCCTTGCAAGAATTGTTTCTTGGTATCCAAGACTCTCACCGATCTCTTCTCATACGAGGCATCCTCATCCATCTCTAGGTCGGTCCAATCCAACACATGCGATGGATCCAGTTCATACTTCTGAAGCATGCTAATATGAAACACATCATGAATCCCAAAAAGTTATGGTGGCAAGGCCAAAAGGTAAGCTACCTCTCCAATCCGCTCAAGAATCTCAAAAGACCCAATAAATTGATAGGATAACTTCCCACTCTTCCCAAATCTCATCAAACCCCTCTTAGGTGATATCTTCAAGAAGACATGATCTCCCAACTCAAAGGATATGGGCCTCCTCCTATGGTCGACATAACTTTTCTAGCGACTCTAGGCTATAGCTAACCTCTTACGGATAAGTGCAACCTTCTCTGTCGTTTCTCGAACTAACTCTAGGGGCCCAATATTTGTGCATCACCCACCTCGGCCCAACACACAGAAAATCTACACGGTCGGTCATACAAGGCCTCAAACGGTGCTATACCGATACTTAAGTAGAAGCTATTGTTATAGGGAAACACCACTAAGGGCAAGTGCCTCTCCCACAAACCTTTGAAGTCAAGGATCTGAATAGTACGCTCGGACTACCTATCAGTCTGAAGATGATACACAGTGCTAAAAGTCAATTTAGTGCCCAAGGCACTCTATAGGCTTTGCCATAACCGAGCCATAAAATGCGGATCTCTATTCGATACAATCATCACTGGGACCCCATGCAACCTCACTATGTCCCTAATATACAGATTGGTAAGAAAATCTACCGAGTCACTTACGTGCATTGGTATAAAGTGCGCCAACTTAGTCAACCGGTCAACCACCACCCAAATGGCATCACTACCCCATTGAGTCCTCGGAAGGCCCATAACAAAATTCATCATGACATGCTCCAACTTCCACTCGGCTATAGGCAAGGATTGCAACAAACCCGCTGGCCTTTGATGCTCGGCCTTCACTTGTTGGCAAGTAAGGCACCTCGATACAAACACGGCTATATCCTTTTTCATACCCCTCCACCAAAACTGGCGACTAAGATTGTGATACATCTTTGTGCCTCTTGGATGCACCGCAAGGCGTGAATAGTGAAACTCTCAGAGTACTTCCTCTCGGCAAGACTCCGGTACAAACAAACGGTCACGGTATCTCATACTCAGGTCAGGATACAAATTCAAGCCTCTTTCTACCTTCTCACTAGAGATCTTCTCCCTTCTGTGCTTCTATTACTCGGTTCACAAGTGTGGGTTGCACAACTACCGAAAACAAAGCGGCAGACTCAATAGACTTGCCAAGATGTAAGTCAAACTCTCCAATAGCACCCAACATCTCTCATTCCCAGATGGCAATACAAGATACACTATTAATTGATTTCCTATTCAAGGCATCAGCCACAACATTTGCCTTTCCCGGATGATATTATAATTCAGAGTCATAATCGTCTATAAACTCCATCCACCTCCTCTGCCTCAAATTTAAGTCTTTCTGTGTAAATAAATATTTCAGACTTTTGTGATCAGAAAACACTTCAAAGTTCTTGCGATATAGATAATGCCTCAAAATTTTTAAGGCAAAGATCACCGCCGCTAACTCTAGGTCGTGAGTAGGGTAGTTCCTCTCATGTGTTTTCAACCTCCGTGAGCCATAGGCTACTACATTCCCCTCTTGCATCAAAACACAACCCAAACCTTCCCGTGAGGCATCACAGTACACTGAATAGCCTAAACCCTCTCTGGAATAATTAATACTGGGTTAGTGGTAAGTCTAACCTTAGGCTTTTGGAAAGACTTCTCACAAATCTCATTCCATACAAACTTAACTCCCTTCCTCATTAGTCTAGTCAACAACGAGGCTAATCTAGAGAAATCCTTCACAAACCGACGGTAATACCAGGCCAACCCCAAGAAACTACGGATCTCAAAAGCATTCTTAGGCTGTTCCCAATCTTGGACTGCCTCTATCTTGGATGACTCTATAGTCACCCCTTCTTGGATACCACATGGCCTAAGAACTTAACTTCTCTCAACCAGAATTCATACTTCCCAAACTTAGCGTACAGTTTGTGGGCTCTAAGTAACAAAAGTACTACCCGCAAGTTTTCCTCCTTAGAGGGTGAGTAAATCAAGATGTCATCCACAAAAACGACCACAAAACGATCTAGGAACTCATGAAAGATCTAGTTCATAAAGTCCATAACACAACTGGTGCATTAGTTAGCCCAAAGGGCATTACTAGAAACTCGTAATGGCCATACTGCGTACGGAATGCCATTTTTGGGATGTCCTCCTCCCTCACTCTCAATTGGTGATAACCCGATCTCAGGTCTATTTTAGAAAAGCAACAAGACCCCTTCAACCGATCAAATAAATCATCTATATGAGGCATTGGGTACTTGTTCTTGATAGTTACCCAATTCAACTTCTGGTAATCTATACAATGTCACAAAGCACCATATTTCTTTTTGGCAAAAAGAGTCAGTGCTCCTCACAGCGAAGTACTAGGGTGGATAAAACCCTTATCTAACAATTCCTGGAGTTGAATCTTCAACTCACTTAACTTGGCAGGTGCAAATCTATATGGTGCCGTAGAAATCAGTGCCGTACCAAGCACTAAGTCCATAGAGAATTCAATCTTTTGATGAGGTGGTAAACTGGTAAGATCATCCTGAAAAACATCTGGGTATTTACAAACTAACCTTGGCAACTTAACTCGATCTTCATCACATTCAGTACCTAGGAAGTTAGGAAGAAGGCAACTAAGCTCACTCCTCCTACGCGGATTATAACAACCGAATATGAAGACAACCTGCCCATACCCAAAATAACATCATAGCTAGACATATCAATCAATACAAATGCAAAAGGAAGTCGGTGATTGGCAACCTCTAGGTCACAACCCCGACGCCCCTGCTTCAAAACAACCTCACCACCAATAGGTGACTTGACATAGATAGGAGATGCTAACTGAGCCAACTCTAATCCCAAAATCGATGCAAATGCAGACGAAATAAATAAGTGAGATGCACCCGTATCAATCAACATAGTAGCAACTGAATTGCAAAACAAGAAGGTACCTCTCATTATTGAAGGTGCTAGTACTAGATTTGGTGCGCCTTTGATCTACCTGCTCTCCCCTCAGAGCATAGGCCTGCTACACTGACTGAGCCGAAGAAGTTCCCTAATTGGCCTTCAAAGCTTGAGTTGACTGTGCCGGCTGGTGGCTTTGTGTCTGTCTCGAACTAGACACACCAGGTGTGCCACCCAACTGAGGAAAAAATCTCTTCATGTGCCCTGCCTGCCCACACTAATAACAAGTGAGCGGTTGGCCTCTCTCTTGACTCTAGCTCTAAGAACGAGCTGAAGATAGTGCAGACCGTTGCCCTCCTTCTCTCTGAGGGCAAGTCGAAGACTTGTGGCCCAACTGACCACATTTGAAATAAGTAATGTCTCCCTGACCAACTCTCCCAGAACCCGGACTCAGCACTGGAAAAGTAGATCTCGACTAAGCTCCCTGGGACGGCTGTGGGTTAGAACCCTTCTACCTTTTATTGTTCCCCTACACATCCTGACTCCTCTTGGAACCCCTCATTCTCTCCTCCTCCATCTACATCACGGTCTCAGGATGAGCCGCCGCCTCCACAAGGCGTCTATAATCTATAATCATCGAATCGGCTACCTTGAACATTAGTCCAGTCCTCAATCTTTTCTCAAACTCCAAACAATGGCGTTCTTCTGTCGCCACCAACTTCGGTGCAAACCTGGAGAGTGGGACGGCTGTGGGTTAGAACTCTTCTACCTTTTATTGTTCCCCTACACATCCTGACTCCTCTTGGAACCCCTCATTCTCTCCTCCTCTATCTACATCACGGTCTCAGGATGAGCTGCCGTCTCCACAAGGCGTCTATAATCTATAATCATCGAACCGGCTACCTTGAACATTAGTCCAGTCCTCAATCTTTTCTCAAACTCCAAACAATGGCGTTCTTCTGTCGCCACCAACTTCGGTGCAAACCTGGAGAGGCTAGTAAACATGGCCTCAAACTCAGCCATCGGTGTGTTCAACTATACCAGTTTGGAAAAATGGTCTCTAAACTTCTCCCTAATCATGGGAGGTAGAAACTTGTTTTGGAAGGCGCTGACAAAAGCCTCCCAAGTTACCCCAATACGTCCATGCGTATACTTCCACTATTAACCTGCATCTCTCTTCAGTTAGAAGGATGCCAAGGTCACTTGCAACTAGTTGTCCTTGATGCCAGGCATCTTGAACATTTTCACTATCTGTTCTAACCACTCATCTGCCTTTAGTGGCTCCTTGGGATCACCTACAAACTTAACCAGATTCGACTAGAAAAACTCCCGTTTCAAGAAAGACGACCCTGTCTCAACTATTTGGGCCTAGACTTAATTTTTAGCTCTGAGAATATCCATAGACTCTTGCAATGCTCCAGCCATTTCGTGGGCTAAGAAGCCTATGGCCTGCTAACCAATTGGTTCAGCCACATTGGCCTGACCAACCCTTTCTTTATATGCCAGAATTTCATCTGACAAAGGCACTTCATGCCACTTAGGCCTACCATGCGTACCACTGCCATGTCCACGTCCTGACATCCTAATGAAGGTAACAAAAGAGATTAGCACATTTATAAATGTGCTAAAGCTAACTCACTCACGTCCTAATACAGTGGACAATAGTAATTCACTCCACATAAGCAAATAGTCATGTAGACACATATGAATTTTATTCCCGGATAATGACCGTCCTGTGACGTTGCTAGAGTTCCGGTTAGAAGCAGCAGTGATTAAGTGCTCTTCTAATAGGACTTCTAGAAACACGTAAGCTTAATCAACATTCTAGAAATTCAATCTCATACCCATATAATCACATAAACATGTTATCATAGAAGCACATATCGTTCGTACTTGAGTCTCTAACAAGCGAGACAAATCCATTGTGGTACTAACCACTTCTCACGTACCCAAAGTATTCAAACTTGGTACACTTTGATACAAAGTTGTAACGCCCTGAAAATAATATAATAATTCAACAGTAAAGACTAATACAAAATGACATAAACAGAGTATTAAGCTTTCATTAATTAGAGTCCATTTACAAAAAGGGCACATGCAGTGCACATTCACAAGCTCTACCCTAAATCTATAGCATGTGGCACCAAACTAAAGGATTAACGAAATAAATGCCTTGGTTACAACAAGAGTCAAAAGCTCAATACAAATAAAGCCATAGGCTTGTACAAAAGTAAATACAAAATAAACAAAATGAGCTCTCAGCTCTACAATCCTCCTAAGCTACTGCCACGATAGAGGCATATCATTGGCACCTGAAAATGGTTTTACCAAATAGGGTAAGCCAAAGCCCAGCAGAAACAATCAAGCACAATATATGAAATTTAACAAGGTTATAAACATGCTACACATGACCGATGTTCAAAGATAAACTCGTTTGCAACTCTCTTTTCAAAACCATATTACGTCAAGTATTATACCCCAATCCATTTTATACAACTCATTTCATGAGTCATATCCATTGTTAACCAGACAACCCAACTGAGACTACAACTTAGTGGTTTTCTTACCGCACAACTATTACATATAAACACTTCAATTTGCCATTTTACGAAAATTCCATCCGCTAGAATCAGCACCTATATAGACACAATGTTTTCGGGACTTTCACCTAGGACGCGCATACCAACTTAGTTTAATGGAGTACATCCCCTTTCTCTTCTCAATCATGGAGTACATCCCCTTTCTCTTCCCAAACATCATACATGTCCAATGTATTAAACATAGTCATATTCAATGACAATCAATAAAAGATTAGTTTCAATTTACCTAATCCACATGCAACTTCTACAACAATCATAGCTATTCTCCATCGATAGCCTAAAATAGATATTTCTAAACAGATATACAATACTCTCAATAGATAAATTATTCAAATTTTCATAGGTGGGAGGTGATACATATCCAACTTTACCATATATATAAGCATTCATCTAATTTCATATTCTCATTTCCACTTTTATCATTTATGCAAAATAATTACTTGACCATTTTAGGGCAAAACTCCTCTTTTTTCCAATCTCATCTTAATCACCAAAAATCAACCATTTTAACGTAACCCAAGGTCATGTCCATCCCCATGACCTTTTCTAAGACATCCACTATAAAGCCCTTCTTTAGAATTGAAACCCTGAGCCCTAGGTTTGTCAAAATCATCTCAAAACCCAATGTTTCCCACATATCAAGAAATAATCAAGTTAAAACTCATAGAGAGTGTAGAAAGTCCCTACCTCAAGCTTAGATGAACAAAGCAACAATGGAGGAACTTCAAAGACGCCGAAATCAACTTCTACTCATATCAAAACGGAGCTATAGAGACGCTCTATCTTTTTAATGAAGGCCCATAGGTAGAGCAACCAACATATCTAGGTGGAAATGTAGAGAGAGAGTCCTGATCTAGGGTTTTGGGAAAAAAAGAGATGAAAAAGTGATGTAAAATGAGGCTACCGCGAACTGATATACGCACAGTCTGCTCAAGCACAAGAGTTGATGCTCGAGCGTCAAACACAATAAGTTGTTTTGCTTAAACGCAAGAAATGGCCACTCGAGCGCAGAATACACACATCCAGTAGTTTTGCACATAGAAGAACATCACTCGAGCATAAGAATGTCTGCTTGAGTGCACACCTGCTCGAGCGCAGAATACACACATCTAGTAGTTTTGCAGATAGAAGAACATCGCTCAAGCGTAAGAATGTCTGCTTGAGCGCACACCCACTCGAGCGTAGGAAATACCGCAAAAGCGTAGAATGCACTCTTCTAGTATTTTGCAGGTAAGCAAAAATACTGAGAGTGTACAAAGCCTGCTTGAGCGCAAGAAGTGCCGCTCGAGCGGAAGAGAAAAATTCTGGGCAACAAGAGTTGGGAAAACAAGCAACCAACCTGTTCCAAACACAACCACAACAATCCCAAAGCCAAATTTAAGGAAGAATGAGGGGGAAAAGACATGAACAATCATACAAGGTTATGAAATCTGAGTCCAGAATACAAATGGATAAAGTCTAAACTAGAAACACTATAAGTTAGCCATGTTCTTCCTTCATTATTACTTTAATTATAATGCGACCTGCTGCCATGGTAAGAAGTCCATGGTTCCATGTTTGAGTGGAACGGATTCAGAATTATCACTGTGGGGGTGCCAAAGTATATTTGAGGACACAAACTCTTATAATTTTAAATTATTTTAAATTTTCTAGTATAATTTATTATATTTTTCAATTCTTTGAGGAGTGCGGTTGCCCCTCCCCACCTAGATCCATCCTTGAGTTGAAGGGGAAATGAGACAATATTAGCATCCCAATCAACCTCAATAAACCGTTCTTATATATGTATTAGATGTTATAATAATCTCTTATATGTACAGTGTGAAACACGTAATCATTGCAACAAATATATATATAATAAGTTAAAAATAATGTTAATTATTTGGGTAAAACCAAACCAAACTAGAACAAAAAATACTCACAGATGTAGAAAACTTACAAACAGATTATAAAATCTTAAAACAAAACCAAATGTTATCGAGGTTTGTGTTAGACATAATTTCCTTAAGACAAATTCGTCCTCCGCTATGGTGCTCACTAGTTTTTATCGGACATTCTTCTCACAGGATACAATGATCGAATCTTGCAGAAGTAGCACTACCACGGCAAGTCTGGCAAACCTTCACCGTGTAGAATTCTCTTTCAGAAAAGACAGAGTGCAGAAGGAAAGTAACACAAGATGAATTACATGTTTAATGAATGCAATGGGGGTTTATTTATATAGGTGAATTGGTGGCTCTTTGAAAGGTTATGGTGACTTTTCAATGAAAAGGCACATCTCTTTTCTATGAGAAACATAACTCTTCCATGGAATAGGTACAAAGAACAAATATGACTGTTCTTTCAAACAAATTCAAATTTTAAATTTAATCTAGTTCAATTTTGAACCCAAACATATAACAAATAAATTTAATTTTAAATTAAATAAAATTTGTCTTAAAACTACACTCAAATGGTGCACTTTGGAGCCCATTTCTCATTCACCTATTAATGGTTTCCAAACTATTTTGCTAACAATCCCCTACATGAATGAAATGACGAAAAAGTATGCAAGACTCGGTGTAGACTCAAAGAGATTTCATTGGAAATATTCTGAATGGAGATATGTAGCTTTTGGCTTTGAACCTTCCTTAGTAAAAGACTATCGGATTTACTAGCTAATCAATGGACGTGATGCCTTGACCTGTTTAGCCATTTGTGTAAGCCAAGACAATAGAATTCACACAGAATATCTTCAGACACAGCTTAATTCTCACAGTTGTGCCCGTTTTGGCCTTGGGAATATCTTGGTATTTTATGAGTGCTTTAAAGATTTTAGCCTTATCAATTCTCATAGAAGTGGCCCCTTCATACTCATATAGGTGATCCTTATTTTGAGTCTCTTAAATACTCCTCTTGAAAGATACCCCTCTAGGTTTTTCAAGATATAAGTGATCATTAAAAACATAGATTACCCTAAGTCCCCTACATACAACACATGTTGCAAATATCACTCTCATTACAGGAATGGATAGGAGATAGACTCTCTTAGTGATTTTTGGTGAGTCATCCATAATTCGGTTGTCCCTTTGAAGCTATATCTTGGGGTCTCCAGTCAACTAGGTTGGGCGACTTGAAATTAATAAGCTCTAATCACATTCCTCTCGATGAACTTTCCCTCATTTTCTCTTTGGTCAAACCTTTTGTTTAGCGGCCGCTATTTTTCGTTTGGCCTTCTCAATTATATATTATAGCGATCCCGGGTTTACCCTTGTTGTACAGAGATCCGGACATGTGTCCGTGGATGTTGGTGGTTGTTTATTATTTTGTTTACATCCTTTTTACTACGTATTTGAGTTATAGGATGTGTTGGGCGGTTTTGTTTCAGGTTGGTTGAGTTTAGAAACCAAAACTAGTTGCCCAGATTTTTGGCCTAGGTTTTTCAAGATATAAGTGATCATTAAAAACATAGCTTACCCTAAGTCCCCTACATACAACACATGTTGCAGATATCACTCTCATTATAGGAATGGATAGGAGATAGACTCTCTTATTGATTTTTGGTGAGTCATCCATAATTCGGTTGTCCCTTTGAAGCTATATCTTGGGATCTCCAGTCAACTAGGTTGGGCGACTTGAAATTAATAAGCTCTAATCACATTCCTCTCGATGAACTTTCCCTCATTTTCTCTTTGGTCAAACCTTTTGCTTAGCGGCCGCTATTTTTCGTTTGACCTTCTCAATTATATATCATTAAGTAGTTAGTAGATCCACTATATTATCCTTAGACAATATTCACAACTAAAAGCAAATGTCCACGACTTTAAGTCTTTGATTACATCGAGACTTATCATTACTCTATGTCACTTCCATTTTCAAATCAAATGATATAGGTGTTCTTTAGGAGTTAATGAAAGAATTTTTGCTTCTACTCCAACTTTGTCCTATAGAAAGAATTGAAATTTTTCGTGGACCTACTATCGAAACCGTTACTTTAGTAAAATCCTCCAAACACCCCCATATTTTACTCTAAGAAAAATTAATTTTCTTATTAAGATATTACTATACAAAAATATCAATACACCTCCATAATTCTGATATAAATCAGTATATAATATCCATCATTTATTGACTATGGTGTGCTTGAATCATAAAATTCCAAAGCAAATTTATGAAATAAAAGATTCAAAATAATTATGACTACACAAGTCACAATTATGTGATAACATCACAATCATATCATTTCATATCACAAAATATGAATAAAGAGGATGATATTATTAAAACCCAATAACTCAAGTACAAAACTATATGTAGAGTATCTGTTCATTGTCAAAAATAGACTATAATTATTTTTTGCTTAACAACATAGATTTAATTCGAAGACTTCGTCAAAAAGATGGCCTAAAAAGACCTTTTACTGGAGTTCTCATTGTCCTTATGCGGTTAGCGACAATCCTTAGCACAGTACTTTTGTATACCCCAATTGTAGCATTTTCCGTTGAACCTCTTATTATCACCACCATTAGGTCCATTTCCAATAAGCTTTCTTTTCTTTGTTCTCTGTGATTGTTCTGCCTGTGATTGTTTCGCCACAGCAGCCCTAGCCTCCATAAGATAATCCCCTACTTTCTTCTTAAAAGCCTGATTGTCTTCTTCTATCCTTAACCTTACAATCAAGTCTTCAAGTGACATTTCTTTGCGTCTATGCTTCAGATAATTTTTGAAATCTTTCCATGACGGTGGTAGCTTCTCAATGATAGCAGCCACTTGGAAAGACACATTTAGAATCATTCCTTTAGCATAAATGTCATGAAATATCACTTAAAGTTCTTGTACTTGACTGATGACAATTTTAGACTCTACCATTAAGTATTCAAGAAATTTACCGACATTAAATTTCTCTACGCCAGCATCTTCTGTCTTATACTTTTTGTCCAAAGATTCTCATAATTCTTTTGTCGTCTTCAATGGACTATACACATTATATACAAAGTGTTGTCCAGCCCATTAAGGATATAGTTCCTACACAGGAAATCAGCATGCTTCCATGCTTCCACTACAACAACCATTTGCTGATCAGCCTCATTTTTATTTAAAATGGGAGCATCTTCACAGATGAACCTTTGCCAGATTTAAAGTTGTGATATAGAATAACATTTTTCTGTTGCCATCTTTTAAACTTTGCTCCATTAAACTTTTTCGGTTTCTCGCCATGGTTAAGCGGAACTGTTGCATGAACAGGAGTCGGAGTAGGAACAATAGCAGTAGTACCAGAACTAGTATTTCTAATTTCAGAAGCCATTATTTCTGATATATCTATATATATAACCAATAAAAATAAAATATATGTGGGGATATATTTTCTGAGTACCAACACATGGCAAGGTGACGCCGACGTGTCAGCCGAGGTGCCATGTGTCCTGGTCGTGATGCCGAGGTGATCTCGGCAAGGCCGAGGTTATCTCCGAAGATATCGGAATCCGAGATAAGTGGATAAGGGACAAGAGTCCTAGAATGAAGAGGGAACTCAACCTGGATATGGACAAGAGTCCTAGATTGGGAGAAGACTTCAGTTTGTATTAAGATAAGACTCTTAGAGAGTTTATCCTAATCTTACTGGGAGTCCAAGATTAGCAGTAATCCTGAGTCCATAGAAGTCAGGCTTCTATTGGGACTAGGTTTATGTTGGCTATAAAAGAGAGGCACCCCCATGGGTCTAAGGTATGCTTTTGATACTCAAGCTTGTGAGTTTAGCACTTGATTTATCTTTGAGAGATATACTGACTTGATCGTCGGAGTGCCCCTCCTGAAGGTGATGGAACCTATACTGTTCATTCATCTGTGCCCCTCTGTCCGAGATCAAACTTGCGACCTCAAAGTTCCTTGGACTTTACTATCCACTGGTGTCAAGAATCAAGTTTCATGCTTTCCAAGCTGCTTGAAATCGCGCCTCCTAGCTGAGGTTCTAGTTCCATTAATTCGTAAACTCCAAAGAGCTTTGCAACTGCTCCACTCACACTCTCTGGTGAGTTCCCGATTTCCAGTCACCTATTTGACTTCGGCGATTTTCATATCGGCGTTCATTTCACTTTGTAGGTTCATAAACTCTTACTTTTTCATTAAGCTCAATCTTTCATAACTCTTCTGATTTACTTTGAATCTGTTTATTTGCCATCTGTGCCTTCTGTTCTCGTCT
>NW_021024822.1:1179991-1200993 GCF_004153795.1 Camellia sinensis
TTCCAACTTTAAATTGCTACAAATTTCAAAAGTGAAGATAAGGAATCAGCTAACTCCAACTTGTAAATTGCTACAAATTTCAACGAAGTAGAGAAAAGGAACCAGCTTAACTCCAACTTGTAAATTGTCGTTATCAAATTTCAACAAGTGAATTAAGGAATAATCTCGGCTTAACTTCGACTTGTAAATTGCTACAAATTTCAACAAGTGAAGATAAGGAATCAGCTTAACTCCAACTTGTAAATTGCTAACAATTTCAACAAAGTGAAGATAAGGAACCAGCTTAACTCCAACTTGTAAATTGCTACAAATTCAACAAGTGAATTAAGGAATAATCTCAGCTTAACTTCGACTTGTAAATTGCTACAAATTTCAACAAGTGAAGATAAGGAACCATCTCAGCTTAACTTCAGTTAAACATCATCTTCGGCTTAACTTCGCGTTAAGCATCATCTCGGCTTAACTTCGGTTAAGCATCATCTCGGCTTAACTTCAGTTAAGCATCATCTTCAGCTTAACTTCGGTTAAGCATCATCTCGGCTTAACTTCGGTTAGCATCATCTCGGTTTAACTTCGGTAAACATCATCTTCGGCTTAACTTCGGTTAAGCATCGTCTCGGTTTAACTTCGGTTAAACATCATCTTCGGCTGAACTTCGGTTAAGCATCATCTCGGCTTAACTTCGGTTAAGCATTATCTTGGCTTAACTTTGGTTAAGCATCGTCTCGGTTTAACTTCGGTTAAACATCATCTGGGCTTAACTTCGGTTAAGTATCATCTCGGCTTAACTTTGGTTAAGCATCATCTCAGGTTAACTTCGGTTAAACATCATCTTCGGCTTAACTTCGATTAAGCATCGTCTCGGGTTAACTTCGGTGAAACACATCTTCGGCTTAACTTCGGTTAAGCATCATCTCGGCTTAACTTCGGTTAAGCATCATTTCGGTAACTTCGGTTAAACATATCTGGGCTTAACTTCGATTAAGCATTATCTCGGCTTAACTTCGGTTAAGCATCGTCTTGGTTTAACTCGGTTAAACATCATCTGGCTTAACTGCGTTAAGCATTATCTTGGCTTAACTTCGGTTAAGTATCATCTCGGCTTAACTTCGGTTAAGCATCATATTGTTTAACCAACTTGTAAATTGCTACAAATTTCAACAAGTGATAAACACATTCTTCTTCTCTCTGCCCTCCCAGTGTGAACTTAAAATCCACTTGGGTTCTCATCATACATGTAGCTTCGACCTTGTCGCCGAGGTTGAATTCAAGCCGAGGGGTCGGTCTTGGTTTCTCTATTGATCTTACTTGGCTCCAACCTGAGTTTGATTCTTGGCCTCGCATCGGCGAGCCGTTTCTTTTTCTGTGTCCGACGCCTTTGCCCGGCATGTTCCTCGGCCTTAGCATACTTCTGGCCAACTTTAGTTTGATCTTGTGTTTTCCTTTTTATCTTCTGGGATCTGAGATCTGCTCATTGTGCTCTTCTCTTCTCGGACTCAGGTGCCGAATCTTATCTTCTGGAATCTTGGATCTTCTCACTCAGGTTGAGCTCTTCTTTTCTCGGACTTACTCATCTAGGCCGAGATCATGTCTTCTGGGATCTGGGATCCGGGATTTGCTCATTCAGGTTGAGCTCTTCTATACTTGAATGTTATCTCCTTGGGAGTGCTCATGCCCCTGCCTTTGCATCTTTCTGGAAGGGTCTTCGTTCCTCCGCAGGTATCTATCCTTCCATACCTGGAGGTCATCTTCGTTGTAGTATCCGCTTCGATCTGTTGTCTTTGGTGCGTCACCTTCCTGCCGGCGTCTTTCACTCCGTGACTCTGTCACGAGTTTCTGTGTTGCGATCATCCCCTTCAATGTCGAGATCGATAGGTCTCCCACTCCAGTAAGAGCATTGTCTCTAATCTGATCCTTCTGTCCGTCATTGGCCATCTATTCTTCTTTCTTTCCCACAGACGGCGCCAAATTGTGTGGGTGATTTTTCGACCACACTGCCCGCTTAGTAACCACTGGAGAGCACTGGCAGAATAGATGGCACCTGACTGACCTACAACAGAAATATAAGAATCCCGCGGTGGTTCGACCAACCCGATGCCGAGGTAATAGAACCTAGGGGGCAGTTGTGGGGATATATTTTCTGAGTACCAACACGTGGCAAGGTGACGCCGACGTGTCAGTCGAGGTGCCATGTGTCCAGGTCGTGACGCCGAGGTGATCTTGGCAAGGCCAAGGTTATCTCCGAAGATATCGGAATCCGAGATAAGTGGATAAGGGACAAGAGTCCTAGAATGAAAAGGGCACTCAACCTGGATAAGGGACAAGAGTCCTAGAATGAAGAGAAGACTTCAGTTTGGGTAAAGATAAGACTCTTAGAGAGTTTATCCTAATCCCACTGGGAGTCCCAGATTAGCAGTAATCCTAAGTCCATTAGGGCCAGGCTCCTATTGGGACTAGGATTGTATTGGCTATAAAAGAGAGGCACCCCAATGGGTCTAAGGTATGCTTTTGATACTCAAGCTTGTGAGTTTAGTATTTGATTTATCTTTGAGAGATATATTGACTTGATCGTCGGAGTGCCCCCGGGTGGTCGAAACCACCGCGGGATTCTTATATTTCTGTTGCAGGTCAGTCAGGTGCCATCTATTCTGCCAGTGCTCTCCAGCTGGTTACTAAGCGGGCAGTGTGGTCGGAAAATCACCCACACAATATATATATATATATTTAAAAGTTCACAACATTTTAAATAAACTTTATTTACAATCTAGACCCAACACTGTATTTAAACTAGATAGAAAATAACACATATCACCCAATATTTCATAAAAATCTATGACAACATGATATCATAAAAACTCATTCCAAAGTAATTGAAAATACTAAAATTAATATGCTTATGTAAACCATATCAATAATATGATAAATAAATATTAATAGAGTCAACATAATGTTTATCATTTCTAACAACATGAATTATGTAAATTAATAATATCATGAAATGACATATATACATGCATAGAGAAGACATCATTAAGTTTTAATATCTATAAACTAAAAGAGTTTATAAAACAAAAATGCTAGAGATCCCAAAAGTTTTACCAAAATTTTAACCAAAGACATTTGGTAGAACTTTTGGGGCCTTTAGCATTACTCTTTATAAAAAGGAAAGGTAGTATCATAACCAATCAAAAAAATCAGAAATCGATTTTGTCTGAATTGGAAAGGACATGAAATGGTGGAGACAGGTATAGAAAACTGTTATGTTCGAATAATAATCAAAATACATGAATTTGAAATGGTTCCCATACAGTCGCACTCTTTCAACAATGAAAACCTTTGAACAATTGTTTGTTAAAACCAAACCCTTAATATCCAGAAAATATTCACAACAAAATAATTTAATGCAATTCGAAATCGAGTCAACAGCACACTATATATGAATAAACAAATTTGTATCTTATTATAATGACAATATTGCATCAAATTATATCCTTCAGGATTGCTATAGATTCATAGTAGGGACAATACAAATTAAAACGCATTAGACAATATTCTAAACTATTAACAAATATCACACAAAGAGAGTACACAAATTGACATATACTTTGTAAACCAAAAAAAACAAACTCTATACTCTACATATTTGAATATATATGTATGTCATAGAGAACAAACTTTTATTCTATATAATAAATTTATACATATGAGACCTAAAATAAATTATGTATTAACCAAATTAAATTTGTAGACAATTTTCTTTATTGACACCGTGATAGGTGACCAGAGCAGAATTGTTTGTTCGGTCCAAGAAACAAACTGACGGCCAACACTAATTACTATAAACGGTTAGATATTTTCCGTAAGTTAAAAGGTTAATGAAGAGTTGCATCTATTCAACCAAAGTCAAGTTTCCATAAATGCCATCAAGAAATTGATATGAATATACCATATGCACCAAAAAAAAAAAAATACATCCAATTAAAATATAGGCTACACAGTTTGATAAAATGCTCAAATTTGACTTAATAGATTCGAAAAAAAAAAATCTTTAATTTGATAAAAAGAAAACTGTATAATATAACTCCACAAAGTAAATACCCAAACACTTCCAACAATTATTGTAAAACCAGTGTAGTGCAAAAGATAAAGAAGTAACATAATTCTACATAAACATAATTCCGAGTGAAAGCCACCAATAGTATTTATGAATTCTATTACTAGTGGAAAAACAATAAACAAGACTAGGAGCTTTACTAGAAATAGAGAACACATTATGCAGGAGAATCATATGCAAAAAATTAATTTTTAATCAAAAAATACTAAATTTGTACCACAGAATCTGTACACAGTAGATTAATCATATACATAGTAAAATAATAGTACACAAAAATAAATCAAAATACAAAATATAAATCTATATTTAACTAGAACAGAGTTAAAGATAGAAAACTAATTCTAGATAAAATTGAATTAATACGGAATTTGTTTTATTAAGATAGTTGGAATAATATATAGTGTGAAACACGTAATCATTGCATTAAATATATTACCAAATTATATTTTAAAAAAATAAGTTGAACGTAATGTCAATTATTTGGGTAAAGCCAAACCAAACTATATATAGAGAACCTATAACAACCCCCTATCCGTAATTAGTCACTAATCCGTATTTAATGATGTTAATGAGAGGATTAAAATAAATTATGTGTTTTATTCTGCACTTTGTATGATTTTGGCTTTCTATCTGTTACTTATAGAAATATCTTTTTGGAATTCCACTTTAATATGTAAATCGAAAGCCTTATCGGCATCCAAAACCGAAATTGACTACACCGATGTGTTATTTGGAATTTTTAGAACCATATGGCAAATTTTATTAAAAATTGATTTAGTCTGATTCATTAAGTTGCGTTTGGCAAGCCTTATGTTCTAATTAATGTATTTTAGCACCATAGCTATATATGTAACCCTTAAGCTCATTTTTTAGCTCAATTCTTTACCTCTTAGTGCCAAAATCTGAGAATTCATTTTAGAGAGAGAGATAGTGCAATTCTAGAGAGAGATAAGAAGAGATTAAGGAGAAATTAAAGGCTATAGCTTGAATTGATCAAAGATTGTGCAAGTACCTACCTAATTGAAGACTCCAGGTAAGGATTTAAGACTTAATTATGACTTTTAACCATCAAGTAGATCATTTCAAGAAGAATTTGTGATTATGTACAAGAGTTGGACCAAAGATGATGAATTTAGAGTTAATTCGTACATGCATGCTTAGTTTAGTTTAATTTCATCATTTTGAACATGATTCATATCATCCATGTTTGAATTATCATGTTTTGAACCTTGAATTCATATTTTGAAAAGGGATTTCTTACATGCATGGGGCTTCTGAGCTCAATTTACAAGTTTTATGAGTTTTGGAGCAAAGAGATTGAAAAGTTTTGCGTGCATGTGCATTTTCTTACAAATTGAGCATGATTTCCATGAATCCTCTCTTGCATGTTTGAAATTCATCTTCATTTGGGGAAATCATCAAGTTTCAAGTTGTTTTGTGGTGTTTAATCATGTTTTGGGAAGCTCAAGACCAAGAAAACCCATGCATGTTGTGTTCATGAACATTCATCATGTTTTAAGTTGAAATTGTGAGTTTTTAACAAACTCTTGGGCCATGCTTTTATGAAATAATTCATAATTCTTCATGTTTTACAAGTTTACTATGTTATCTCAAGTTGTGGGGCCCAAGAGATGTGTTTTGAAGGTTGGAATTCGAGTTTTGAGCTTAAAGGTGCAATCTGGAAATTCCAGAATTTGCATCTACGCTCGAGCGTGGGAGTTCACGCTCGAGCTACCGCTCTAAGTGCATGCACTCTGCTCGAGCGACGAAAAGTCCGCTCGAGCGTGAATTGCAAGCTCCCAGAAGTTGCATGCCTTTTACAGATCGCTCGAGCGAAGGAATGTGCGCTCGAGCGACCATTTACATTTTGCATGTCCTCTCGAGCGAGGAAAGCTACGCTCGAGCGTGGACCTTATTTTCAGAAATTTTCCTAAGTGTTCCAAGGCATGTTTTGGCATCCTCATTGCATCTTAGGCATTCCTAAGCCTTAATTAAGCCATAGTAATGAGGTTATGGATTAGAAACACACTAAGAAAAGAATGTACTAAGTTCCAAGACTACAAGTGTGTGTGTTTTAGGCAATGTGATAAGAAAGAATAAGAACCAAAGTAATGAAAGCTAAGCCTTAATAGCCACTTGAATGTGTAATGATAAGACATGCTTGTGTTATGTATTTTGTGATTGTAGGTCAAGACTCGAGAAGAATGATTGACCGCTTACTGAACCACTGTGAGTAACGTTATCGTAAAGATCGTATCATATAATATGTTTCCAAATGAAATGTGAAAAGTTATGATTTTGAAATGATATCTTTTACATGAACGAATATCCCAAGTTTGAAATCTATTATGGCATCCAAGATTAGTCCTAAGTCAAATAGGGGACGGCAATGAATGCGGGTCACATGACATACAAGTACGAGAATCTCTTAGCCAACTTCATTGGTGGTGATATGTTTTTAATCCGGTAATCCGGAAACCGATTTACTCTAGTAGACGACCGTTCTATGATGTTTCTATTGGATGACCATTATTATGTTCTGATAAGAGAAAAGATTATGGCCTAGTTTGTTTTCTGCTTATGAATATCGAATTTCGTTTCCACTAACCCCTTAAACCTTAAAGTTATCATTGGGCTTTAGCTCATTTTGTGTATATATATGTATAGGGTGAGGCATTCTGGAGCCAGAGCCCTCCGAAGGCTTTTTTGTCTGATCTGTTCCGTTGTCAGCCAATACCATTAGTACCTATCCATGAGGTTTCTTGAAGCGTCCTGTTTTAAAGTTTTGTGGTTTTCTGTTTATTTAAGCGTTGATTTGATGTCGTGTTTATCTTAAAATACTGTAAATGTGTGTGGGTATAATTGTATGGTTTACTACCAGTTATGTAAAAAGTTTTAAATATTCTGTTTCATATAAGTCGCACAGCTCATTGGAAAACTATATTTACGTATTTGCCTTCGCTACCCTTAATCTTTTAATTGTTCAGCGACCCATTTTTGACAAGGCCGTAAGGCTAGGACAAAGGCATTACAAAGGCGCGCCTATATTCGCATCAATACCCAAGGAATTGAGATCTGGCCTGGGCCCAACAGGACTAAACCGGTATAGCAAGGGGCGAGACAGAGGTGCAGTAGTACATTGCGAGGCGTCGAGTAGGCACCAAGAGCACCAACATTAATTAGTATCATTAGCAAAGAATGCAAGTAGGGAAAACTTAAACTCATATTGTAAAATCTACCACGATCTAAAACGAAAAAATGTGAGTATATCAGAGTTTATGTTGACAAGCATCTGAGTATCACTTGATAGACAAATTCGCTCACAATACGCTCTTTAAATGCCAGAGAGCGGGACAAACTATAGGGACCATATCCGGTGTAGGAGTTTTAATATATGACAAGAACTGGCGCCCCTTTTGGCACCCTCTAACCCACACAAATGTACAGAGAGAGGAGATATATAGAGGAGCAGTAGTACGTGATAATATGACAATGATATATATCAGACTTCTCCAGGATCTAAAAACACCACCGTAGACGGAAATGGGAGGAGGCACCCTAGTTCATAAGCAAGCACTCAGAACGGAGCATGAAGACGTGCGCTGAAATAGATTTCTAAAGGGGAGAGCTAGGGCAAAAGGCGAGAATCAATATAGCGGTGTCTAATAGTTTCTTCACATATAAAGAGATAAGCGAATTGGGCAGCAAAAAGGAAAGACGATATACACATAGGAGATAGGAATTTCTAGGAACACAAAAGTGGGAGTCTAAGGACATTCATATCTGTAGATAACCTTTGTATATGTCAAAAAGGGTTGCGAATAGGAGTGGGTCGCATATGCTAAATCTACTATGGGGAATAATGCTTAGAGGAGGGGTACAAAGTTCTTTTCATATGAGAAAGATCACTCTATCTTCATATCTACTGAACCAGAGAAGAACGAGCATGCGCAGGTTCAATGAAAAAGAATGGTAGCAGAAGAGATAATAATACTATCCAATGAGGTTATGTCTTCTCAAGATATCTCACATTCCTGAGAGCTATTTTGCGAGATACGTCACTTGCTCATCTATTTCTAGAGCTATCTCTTGATCTCGCCACAAACAAGGAGTTCATAACAGAGAAGCTTGTAACCAACTTAATTTTTGCCCTTATGAACCTTAAATACACATGTGAACGGTGCTTGCACACACTATTATGCTCCAAAGACGTTTCACCTTATAGTGGAGAGAGAGAGTCATGACCCTCCTCTGACCCCTATTTGTCTTCCACCTTACAACTTTCTCCATCGTTTTGACACGCTTCAGAACCATTTCATCTCTCCAACTATCTAACATTATCGAATATAATGAGAACTACTCTCCAATTCATGACATATTTTCAGAGGAAATATACGATGAAAGATCATTAATGTATAATGTGGTAATATAATACAATCCACTTCTCTTCTCATAATTGTAAGAATCTTCACTACTCTCTCTGCTAAGCATTCATTGATATGAGGGTTATATTGGTGAGCAGGTGGCAATTAAACAGGGTCCATTTTTCCTCAATAGAGATAAAATGGTTTGATGGAACATACCAAAAAGCATAGAAACAACTGAGGAAATATAATATAGTTTCCCCCATTGTCCATAAATACACACCACCTCTTGAGTTTGATAACTATTATAGTACCGAGGTTTATGCAGGATAAGAGAGAACTTCTCAATGATTCCACAACTTATTCCGAGAATTATATGCACACTACCACACGGTGTGAAAACTAGTCCTAGTGTCTTTTTCTCGTGTTAGAGCCATTTGATGACGTACTAAAGCTAAGTTAATTCTGCCTCTCGAGTGCCATTCGTATGCGCTCGCTAATTGTCTTCGCATTCTGTAGCCCACCCTTTGCACTCAATCGCCTTAATTTCTCGCGCGAGAGCATAATTCGAGGTGTGTCTGCTAGCTTCAGTTGAGAGTCTTTGATACGTTCTTAAGCTCATCTACAGGACCCATTGTGATACAAGGCATAATCGGTCGCACTGTACTGACCTGGAGGCATCTATTGAGGTATAACTCACTCCCGTCATGCTTATGGACTTTCGAGTTTCTGTCAGAGGACGAGTGGTTGTGCTAACATGTTAGACATACCTGGCAACATCTCATTACTTCTATGCGCAAGCGCCGAATGCAATCTCGGGAGTATCTTGTGAGCGTACACTGATAGCGAAAATGGAGTAGAGACTATCTAATGGGAAATTCACGAAATAGACTTCGTACAATAATGTTTGTGCCAGGGAAGTCCGCATTAATCGTTCTCCTGTGAGTCCACACTGCGACTACACGCACAGCGCCTATGACCTTCAAGTGATACTTCGTCAGTACTCTGAGGATGCGTACGTTCTGTGTTCTGGATTTTCCAGTCCAAATTCACATTTGAATAGCTTCTTCGCACACCATTTCGGGAGAGTGCAGCAGACGCAATGTTCGGAGAGTGTGTCCATTCCAGCTCTCCATCAGGTACAATCATTCACAACCCGCCCTATGGCACATTGAGAGTCCACCAGGTTTCATTAGTGTGACTTTACAAGTGTATGATGTCATGTCATGACTACAACACGTCTATATGGGCGCGGAGAATATATACGATCTCTGTAGTATAGAGTTTTAGGGTAATCACTCAACATAGCTTAGCAAAGTCTTCCCGAGATAACCCACTATTTATGAGTATGGGATAAATCGGCCACAATCTTATCTCGTGCCGAGTTGTCCTTGCTCACTGAGTATAGTGATGGTTCTTCTGCAAAATAAGAACCCATTTATGAAACCTGTTTTAGCTTCACTTGTGGAAGAAGTGAACCCTTGAAACCACTTAGTTCTAAGCTTCTTATAAGCGCCAAGGCGGGTGAGAACTAACACTAATCGTGGACGATTTGCAAGCCAGGTGAGAAACCGTCCCTCTGATGTTCTAGCTTCTGAGGAAAGCTTGAACCACTCTTTTTATCTCATGAACCCTCTTGAGACGATTTTTAAGACTTCTCTAGGCGATACCTTGAACGCGTGGCTATGAAGCCTAATCTCGCAATCCACACAAACACGTCTAGTTTTTACGCTAAGCAAAAGAATAACATGTGAACCACTCTTCCTAACAGCATTCCAAAGAACGATTCTAAAGCTCTATATGAGCACCACCTTTTATTGCACACCTTTAGTTGGGCAAGGAAAATATCCTAAGAGAGCATATAATTTGACCCAAATGCCACTAGGAGCGACTTCATTTTCACATGCGAATATCGAAGCTGAGCCACTATATTAAATGACTCCAATGGGCTTTCTACCAACAGAAAGAATAAGACTCTTTTTCTGAATCACGGAGGCTAAACAGATGGGGAGTTGTCCTAAGAAGGTGTCGTACCCAAATAAATAAAGAGAAGGTCACATTTAGACCAACCTCTTGTACCACTTTTGCACTGCTCTAGTCCACCTCCCTTAGACGCTTCAAAGCCTTCCATCTTCTCTATAAATTAGAGGGCCTCTCCTCCCATATATATGTGTACATAAAGTGAGAGTTCACTAGAAATAAATTAACTGATAAGTTAGTTATGCAGGATTACAAGATATTACTTCACCCTACTTAATCTGGTGCACTATTAAGAGATTCCAAACTGTAATAAGGCGTAATTAATCATTGTCATCTGTTTATACAAATATAATAGATGATATGGAGTATAGCAAAGTGGTAAAAGTGTGCATAAAAGGTACTATCACCCAGCTCTTGTTCTTTGATTCCAGGCTCACCAAGGGGGAGTATTTTAGAAGAGATAAAAGCGAACCACGGAGGTATGTCACTTGTCTCTATTATGCTTAAACTGCATATAACACCATCTTATACTTTATCGAGGTCTATAATAAGTAGAAATTAATAGGGTTGATTAGAATGTCACCGCATCACAATATGTCACTATTATTACACACTTTCCCATACATTCGCACAAACGTTACACTCATGCCTTGGAGATCGTTTCACCCACCATGATGATTTCTATGCGCGTCGCAATCTATCACGCAATAATTCATGTAGACATGGCTTTTGTGCAATGATCCATTCGCATATTCTATATAGGAGACCACCTTGCGCTCGATCTCAGTCTGAAAAATCAATATCTGAGTTTGGCTAGCTATGATTATCTGCTCTAACTTTGGTCTAAAGTTTCGGGAATTTTCGGTGGCATGATAAAGCATCCCTTCAGCTATCATACCTAATGCCTAGTAGATCTTCTGGCGTATAACGTGGGTTACCGACACACTTCCGTTTCATCTTCGGTTTTGTAGATTCCCGTTACATTGTATTCCGGAGATAATATTCTCTAACGTTTCACAGAGGATGGGACGACAATTAAGATGCTGTGTATGAGATCAGTGCCTCAATGCTATTTCAAGTTTAGATGGAAACAATGCAAGCGAATTTTGGTTCATAACCGGTATCCGTCAATAATTGACTTGAGAGCCGTCTGGATAGAGATTTAAACCAAAGGAGAGTAAAATTTTGTAAATACTAAACATCAGTGTGATCGTCCTTGTTTTGTATAGCGCCTTTTTTTTTCTTTGATGTTCTTCCCCAGTAGTCCGCGCTACGAAGTCCACATATGCTATAATCTTACAATGAGAAGTGTAACTTCGGTTGACCTTTGCACATTGTAATGTTCGCCTTGTTTGGTTTTCCACCAATACACACTGCTTACCTATTCTAGGCTTCATTTGGTTTATCAGGATGTGAACTAGTGCAAGGAAAAAAAGTTGGGGCCAAATGGAATTTTGGCCAAAATTTCCCCCCCGCCCCCACAAAACACAAAATCCCCGCCATGTCACTTGAGGCACAACCGGCTGTGCCCTTTGTTTCCATCGTCGCAAATGTTTGGCCGGTCGGACATCTGTTTTGGTAAAGCCGGCCACTAGATTTTGGTCAATCGGCCGCTTTTTCTGGCCGAGCCTGTTTCTGAGAAGGGTTTTGAAACATTTTGAACCCCTGTTTGAGAGGGTTTTTGGAGACCTTTTTGTACTCCTAATTTTAGCTTTTTGTGGTAGGGTGAACCTTTTGAAACCCTAGGTCTAGCTCTTAAAGGAAGCCTTGAACTTTTTGAACCCTTGTGTTCTAAGCTTACTTGAGGGAAGCTTGAACCTTTTGGACCCTTGGTTTTGCTTCTTGGGGAAGGTTAAACCGTTTTGAAGCCTTTGCTCCAAGCTTCTCAAGAAGCTTGAACTCCTTCTAAGCTTCCAAGAATAGAAGCTTGAGCACATTTGCACCTTTTGACACAGGTTTTAGAAGAACTGACCCCTTGCTAGCTCTCCAAAATAAAATTAATACAATATAACTACAAAAGGTACCAGAATGAATTCTATTCATTGACATCATGTTGTGAATAAAATAAAATAAATTTATGAAGAACTAGAGTTGTTCGGAAAAGGCACTCATAATCTGACACTACGATCAAACACAACGGTATGGAGGAGCGCAAGGAAACTATTTGAGATGTTAGATGCTCGGACGAGAGTTCAAAATGGAGCTTATATGGCTTCTCCTTCCAAAAACAAATCCAGTAGGGTCACAGCTCCATCCAGAAATATCTATGATTCCGTATGATGCAGCATGGAGGCATGTTCAATACAACTTATAGTTGCTTGTGAGAGCTCGCTACTGCAACAGCTTCTCTGGAAGCTTACCGTATGAGCGCGCGCTCTGAATTTTGAGACTATACCTCTTCACTGTCTAGGCAGAAGTCTTGTGAAAGTCTTAAAGGGTCAAAGTTATCACTTTATCCCCCAAGGAAGATAAGCTAATAAACATTTACTCAAATTAAGGACTCAACAAATTATAGACAACTTATAGATTCTCTTCTCACAACACACGTCTTAGAATCCTACATTATTAGTTGTAAAAATGTAAGGTTTCATACAGCACTTCCTAAATGAGAGAAAGCTATGATCCTTATAACCACTAAGAGGGTCTACAATAAGTAAACTTCAACTTGAGGCTTACTGATTTATGGTAGAACACTAACAGTACACGAGAAGCCTACATATAATTTAACTAGGAGTTCAAATATGTGATCTATCAAACCTACTCCTCAAACAGGTTGCAAAAAAACATGATGGTAATCAAAAAATTGTATCTACCTCGCTTAAAGTAAAAAGGGCTCGTGCCAGAAAAAGCGCCGATTGACCAGAATATCAGTGCCGAGCTGACGAGAGTATTACATAAGCGGTCCGTACCTGAATGAGTACAATCACAAATGAAAATCTAACCTTGGTAGACATGTCCAAATCACCTTGACCAATTTTGTTTTGGTTAGAAAAAGCCATGAACATTTTGGGGACAATGAGACATATAGAGAACACTCGAGGACACCGCGCGCAGACACCAATATTAGAGCACATGGTACGCGGAGCTTGATACTGTGGTTGTGTGAATGATGTGCTCACCCATAGGACCAACTATCAACCCCTGGAGCGCTACACACTTTAAAAGAGGGAAAATGTACATGATATTGATGTTTTGTGAGTAGAGAAAAATCACACAGTATAACACGCAACAAAAGATGAATAACTTTTTTTTTTCTTTAACCACTATCCTCTTGGCACTGGGAACCATATTCTCTTTGTTTTACTATTTAGAGGAAGGAAGAAGCATACTACGCACAAAAAAACAATATACGAGAAAGTGAGCAGCACAACCTGATGGGAGAGCAATGATGGCGCGGGCTCAGATCGCAGATAGACTGATAAGATCGATCCGGGAACCTCTTTCTAGCAGTCCACAGCACGACAAAGAAATAGAAAATACAATATGGTATTCGGTATTGAAAATGCTCTCGAGAGTGAAATGTCTAAAAAGAAAGTAGCTCAACATGTGAAAATTATGGTGATTTTAGCAAAATATAGTTAAAAATCAAGCACGAAAAACTATAACGAAGTTTGAAGGAGACTCTACGAACTGAGGAAGCCGCGCCAAAACATGATTAGAGTATGGGGTGATCTAAGAGTATGACTCAGACACTATTCTGTACTCACCAGAACCTACCCCAAAACGAAATAGTACTGTCCATTATATGAAGCAATATACATGTATTACGTGTGTTGTTCTGAGGAGTGCCAATCAGATACTGTAACACGAGCTATTTAAAATTTATGACACTGAGGAGCCGAAGACTAATGACCAACTACAATAGCCACATAGTGTCTAGTCTAGACAAGGGTAGCACTAGTGGGCGCGGGCCGCAGAGCAGTGGGAGCAAATATTGCACAGACAATGCCACAAAGCGAGCATAACTTATGATCTCAATAGGCAAGGAACATCACCCACTTATGTATCCATGCCATGTCTAGGAGGAACAATCAGGTGTCCTAAGCCCTCACGCCATTTTGGAATGAGAGAACCGCCAATATCCATTTAAATTGTAGTCTTCAAACCTAACACAGAGTGGGAAACATAGACTCAAGTGAGTATATCCCGGTGTAGTTCAAATGGCCAAGAACTAGTCCCTTTTGCACCCTCTACAAAAGCCCATCGTTGGCGACCAAACATAGTAAGATGATGAGAGATGGGAGAATCATTTATTTAGTCAGAGAGGTGTTGATATACGTATTATATATATCTTGGAAGTAAAATATGAGATCCTTATCAATAACAAACTACTATAGAGATGTGGTTGAGGATGAGAGTAGGCTCTTCTTGCATCATTTTTATTTAAGTACGGAAGAAGTATAGAGGCTTGAAGCTTCTAAAGTGCGAGAAAAGCTAAAGGCAAGAAGGATAAACAAAAGATATTGGGCGAAACTTGTCTTTTACGTTATTATTTTTTGGTGCTGTATAGTTAACGGGTTGTGCGAGGCATGAGATTCTTATTAAACTTTCATATCATTAAAGCTAGAGACTGAAACATAGATGAGAGGGCCAATCCAAGACGTATGGCCTTGAGAAGACTAGGCGCCCCACTCGCGAGTCATAGCACTTCTGCTTGTAGAATACCAAAAGTCCTCTGTTGCAGCGTCAAAGCGCTGTGGTACATAAGAATTATTCTCCAGTTCGTGTAAGCATAGACTATTACGCATATGCAATTGTTCACATAGCTGTTCCAGTGTCGCAGTAATATAGAGTGATATATGAGGAGAGCAGATAGCTTTTCGAGATAAGAGGTTCTATTCAACGCGTTTCACGCTTAAAGACCAAGAATATAGTCATTATAAACTCGGAGGTGTCCAACAAGAGTTTCATAGCTTTCACACTCAAAGGAGAGCAATAAAAAACCAATCGCGATTGCTATCAGAGTAGGGTTCCAGAAATTAGTTTATACTAAGTCCACTTCTTATAAATGTTAAGGTGTACTAGAACTAATAGAGGGTGTACCTAAAGGGTTCACTCAGCAAGCAATCACTACAATAGAGATAGGTGCTTTAAATACACGAGTGATTTTTTGCAAAAGGTTACGAAAGACCTTCTATAATCTAGAAGAAAAAAAGAATCAGGTTCTATCAAGAAAATAGAGATGGTACCAGAGAGAGATATCATATTATTTTTCTATTTTTCATATATATTTCTTTTCACGATATATTTGAGGCCCGCGAAATTTATAAATCCAAACATAGCGCCCGAGAAGGGAGTCCTATGAGTAA
Organism: Camellia sinensis; assembly: GCF_004153795.1. Taxonomy (NCBI): domain Eukaryota; kingdom Viridiplantae; phylum Streptophyta; class Magnoliopsida; order Ericales; family Theaceae; genus Camellia; species Camellia sinensis. Next base: position 1,195,759 of record NW_021024822.1, read on the forward strand.
GAAAATTAAGAGAAAATTACACACAACAGGTAGAGAGAATACAATAAAATGAAAAAACAGTGTAGGACACTCAAAACTCTGGCCGACTTAGGCTAAAACAAAGTCGTATCATGCCATCCTACGTCGATTGTCCTACTACGTATCATATAGACTATACTGAGGTGTAATAGGTATGGAGTAGGATGGCTCCAAGCCACTCCTGCCCTCTGAGTATTTGGTGTAAAGAATTAACGAGGATACACTGAAACAATTAGTGATATTGATCGAGCATGGAAAAATAGCCAACATATAACAGCAAAAACCTATGTTCTAAAATGTTAATTATTCACTCTCACAGCAGCGTAGATCATCTAGAAGGCATAGCGCGCAGCCACATATACATAGGAGTCTAATTATGTCTTCACAAAGAGCACGCTTCCAGAGTGGATGATACATAGAGAACACAATCAATGGGAGATACCAGTATTCACTACATCCACAGAGAGAGCTAGTAATATCAAAACTGAGATTGTATATCTCCAGTGAACAATAAAAAAAATTGTCTTAGGAGAGATGAGTGAATCGAGATTATATAAATAAAATTGCGGATAGATACGCTCATCCAGTATTGCAAAATCCTTCCCTGAGCCCAACCCTAAAGGGGTTGGAAGACACTGCGGAGGAGTCACTGATCTTTATCTGATGGGAAGCTAGACGAGACAAGAAGTAGGGTAGTTTCAGTCATATAGACTCGCAAGAGAATCTCATTCAACGATATCAATGTCAATTGATTTTGTACAAATGAATGCATCTTAATGTTATATGACGTGTCATATATGCACACCAAATAAGCATACTTACACAAAATGAACATAATCGATAAGATGATCGCACGTAGACCAGAGGTGACGTCCGCAATAGACGATGACTAAAAGAGTTGTCCAATCTCTAATTTACGCCACGAAGCTCAAAATTGCTTGAAGAAAGGAAGGCATATCAGATTTAGTATAAGATGTGAAATCAGATACCGCAGAGTAAGACAAGGACGGTACGTGTATCCGCGAGGTGTTATGTCGGAGTAGGGGTTATTATATGAAGGGCGCAACTCATAACAGGAACAATCGAGGAAAACACTTTATACCCAATGCTAATAACACACCTAAACAATGAAGTGCGTGGAAGGAACATAAGGCAACATATTCGACCAAGAGGTGTAGTCTTTCCATGAAAATTGCGTCCCCAGCACCTATCTGGGAATTAATTTACCATTTTTGGCACCTCGTTACGTGTTAAACTTGTACCAGCACAATAATATGGTACAGAGGACGGGGAGAGATATATCAGAACGAGACGAGTGTATATTATTGAACTAATAGTGTATCATTGAAATTTTATCTATGATTTGGATATTCTAACCCCTATTGATACAATTTGGGAAGAGAAATGAGCCCCTCTATATATTATATATGAGAGGAGCAAGCATATATCCAGGGCGTGCAATGAATCTTTCAATGGGGAAAGACATTCAGGAGCAAAAAGAGATCTACGGTAATGCGGGCGATTACACGATATCTGTTCTCTTTAGCGAAGAGCCCATTAGCGACATGCTTATGAAGCGGTGAGAGTAGCACACTATAACGCCTTCCTTTCAGTTTGCAAACGTACGTGCCCTACTAGGCAAAGGGGTCAAGCTTTCTCTTAGAACCCTGTGGGACATAAAGCCGCGATGCAGAAAAAGAGGTAAGATGCACCGAGCAATCTGACTTACCTTATGGAAAGCCTCTAAGATAGCGGTTCAGCATCTTTCGCAAGATATCTCTCTCACTCGAATACGAGGGACTAGAAACAAACGTGTAAGTGGTACAAGGACGGAAAAATAGTAAAAGACGCAGAAATCTCTCCAAGAGAAGAGCTCAGAACTCTGTCTTCTGCACTCAGCATCTTACGCACAAGGAGAAAGCTTGAGACTAGCATTTTGCCCTTTTGTCCACAAGTTCTAAGAGAAGCTTGACCTCTCTTGTGTCCATACGCACACTATGCCACTTCTACGAGTCTTCTCAGGAGCCTCTGTTAGCATGAGCTTCCCGAATTAGGGCTTCTAAGAGAAACTCTGTTAGCCGACCACTTTAGTAGCAGTAGCTAGACTAGGCTTGACAGGACCGGCGCTGTATTTGTTGAACCACCTCTACTCCCTTAGAAGCCTTCAAGCCTTCATCTCCCACTATAGGCAAATAAGAGAGAGGCATGCTCGCGTATCGCCCATATTTCACGCAGGTGGGGAGTGAGAGCACAATGCGTGATGATAATTATGGAATGAGAAGCACCATTGTAGTATGTGGTTCATGACTCTGGTCATCATTATAGAGAGAAGTAAACTCTCACCATATATGCAGGGTTTTTGCTAGAGGATTGTGGTTTGGTTGGTTAGGTCACGGTGTGAGAATAGGGGGATTCCAGTGTACAGTTGGCTCATTGTGTTTTGGAGACGGTCAATACACAGACACACTGAGAGCGAGTAGAATACCGAGCTAACTTGGTTGCGTGCCCCTATGTTTCCCCCTCTTTGTAAGAGCAATGAGGATTGAAATACGTTCCAGAAAGAAAAATGCCAATAGTGAAAGAAAAAAAAACGCTTATGTGCGAATAGGAGAACTACCAGGGAGGAAATACGGAGTCATATCCCATTGGAACTCGAAACTCTTCCTTCTCTACGTTTATGACATGAATATTCTTATATTTAGTGCATATGAGATAGTGCTTAGGATTAGTGCCTTTACTTTCTTTCGTCTAGTGGAGTTTGGCCATCTACTGTTGCTGTGCATCCACATTGATTGTTTTACATCTTTCTCCTCTATATTAGAACGAGAATGTACCCTTTACTTCATATAACTTCAATCTACGGAGAGAGACAAATCATTAACAATCTATTGTTCCTATGCTCCGCTTCCGTATGTATCTCCTTCTTCGATCAATTTATACATCACATTTATCACACGCTATCACCTAGATTGTTCAATAGAGCACTATATGGTCCTGCTTTCTCTCTCGACGGCTTTCTGACACGTGCAAGGCAGTCTCCGCGTCATGCCGGCTATGCAGCTTTCGAGTCATACCTGGCTTCAAAGAGGGGCAATGTTATGCAAACATGCCCACGCTGGAGTTTAGCTACACACCTTCACTCTCCGTCAGCATTTCTTCATACTCCTTCGACTGCCTGATTTGACATATTCAGGGAGAAAGCCAGACCACCAACACAATGGGATAGCTCTCTCTCAGTTGGCGTCTTGGGTGTTCACCCCGACCGTTTCTGCGTCACACAAGACTCGCTGTAGCTTTTGCACGTAGCAACTCTCTCGATCGTCTTGGTTCCGTCTTTGAGTTCCCGGAGGCTGGCTGCGCGCCTTGCCTCAGGATCTCTCGACTCGACTGTTTTGTGTTTGGTTTTCCCAGCAACACTTCGTGTTTTGCCTTCGAGGGGCAAAGGAGTGGCTTTTGATGGCCATACCCCACGACATCACCTGGCCATGGTCTTGGAGGCACCGGCTGTGCTTTGTTGCCATCGGCAAATGTTTGGCCGGTCAGCACTCTGTGTCGCCCGGCCCTAATTTTGGTAGAACTCGGCCACTTTTTCTTGGCCGAGGCCTTTTCTTGAGAGGGTTTGAACTTTGAAACCTGTTTTGTTCTTGTGGGAAGAGTGAAACCCCTTTGAACCCTTTAGTCTCTAGCTTCCTTTCTTAAGGATGTTGAAACTTTTGAACCCTTTGAACCCTTGGTCTAGCTTCTTGAGGAAGCTTGAACCTTTTGACCCTTGGTTTTAGCTTCTTGGGAACGCTTTGAACCTTTTGAAGCTTTTGCTCCAAGCTTCTCCAAGAAGCTGTAACCCTTCTAAGCTTCCAAGAGAAGCCTGCCCTTTTGCACCTTTTGCACGAGGTTCTAAGAGGAAAGCTTGACCCTTTGCCTAGCTTCTCCCAAAGAAGCTTGGCCCATTTGCTCCATGCTTTCTACAGAGAAGCTTTGACCACCCTTATTCACCCAAAAAAAGAAGCTTGACCCTCTTGCACCCTTTTGCCAATAGCTTCCCTTAGAAGCTTCAAGCCTTCAATCTTCTCCTATAAAATAGGAGGGCCTCTCTCCCATTGTCAAAGGTTAGAAAATGCGATAATATATCATACGTATATCACCCGTCTCCTCTCATATCTCCCTCTCTCTCTACATTTGTGGTGGGTTAGAGGTGCAAAGGGTCTAGTTTCTGGCCATTTGAACTACATCACCGGGATAGTGTCCCTATGTTTCCCACTCTTTGGTTAAGATCATTTGGATGCGTTCCAATGCTTATAACTTTCCCAAACACAGGATCGTCCCTATGTTTCTTGCATGATCATAAGTTATGCTCGGTCTTTTGTGCATTGTCTTGCCATTTTGCCCTGCGCTCGATGCGCATATCTTTGTCTGCTGCTTGTATGCCTTTGTCTAAGTCTTCGCCATGTCAAAAATGGGTCGTCTATGGGCTTTGACACCACTTCCGTCATTCTTACGACTTTCGAGTTCGTCAAAGAGGGGCAACTGTAACCCGCCCATTTTGACGCTGTCCTCACGACTTGGCCTCACCGTTTGAACACTCGTGATCGTCTTGTTTGTGTTTCGTCTTGAGTTCCGAGGTCTCGGCTACGCGTCCATGCCCAGGATCTCTCGACTCGACAGTTTTGTGTTTGGTTTTCCACAAACACTTGTGTTTTTGCCTTTAAGGGGCAGGGAGCTGGCATGATGGCCATCCCCCACACAATCAACCGCCATGTCTTGAGGCCACCGGGCTGTGCTTTGTTTCCCTCGTCCAAATCGTTTGGGCCGGTCGGCACTCCTGTTTTCAGCCGGCCACTGATTTTGGTCAAAGTCGGCCGCTCTTTTCTGGCCGAGGCCCTTTTCTTGAGAGGGTTTGAACATTTTGAACCCCTGCTTTGAGTAGGGTTTGAAACCTTTTGAACTCCTATTTTAGCTTTTTGTGGTAGGGTGGACTTTTGAAACCTTAGGTCTAGGCTTCTTAAGGAAAGCTTGAAACCTTTTGAAACCTTGTTCTAGCTTTTGAGGAAGCTTGAACCTTTTGGACCCTTGTGTTTAGCTTTTGGGGAAGGTTAAACTTTTGAACCTTTGCTCAAGCTTCCAAGAAGCTTTGAAACCCTTCTAAGCTCCAGAGAACTTGCACATTTTGCAAACCTTTTGCACAGGTTTTAAGAGAAGCTGACCCCTTTGCTAGCTCCT
>NW_021024822.1:1201043-1232382 GCF_004153795.1 Camellia sinensis
AAAAAAAACCAAAAAAAAAAAAAAAAAAAAATGTTACCCACCCAAAAAGAAAAAAAGAAAAAAAATGTTTTGTTGAAAATCTTCACAAGTAAAGAATAGCTCACATTTGAAAATTATGCTTGATATAGAAGATTATAGTTAGAAATCAAGTACGAAAAAACTATAAATTTGAAATTCAAAGTCAAGAACATGATTGGAAGACAAACTTGGAATAATCAAATGATCTACGTACCCAAAGCAAATGATTTTGCAAGTTAATATTATTTTTTTGGGGAACAATGTATAAGAAGAGATTTAAAATATTAACAGATCAAATCATCTAAATAGGATTTGTATTGGGTCTATGGTCCCGAACTGGAGTGTTCCGTCCTCTTGGTGGATTGGAGACAAAGCAGTTCCATTATTTAAAACAAATCTCATCCAATTATCTAATTATTGATATCCAATGAATCATTTAATATGTGTGTAATCTGCTTAATAACCCAACGAAATGAATAATTTCAATCACTAGATGATACCCAATAACTTATCAGGTTTAATTTTACGTAAATTGCTAGTAGGAGGACCTAAAGGAGGAGGAAGAACCAATGAAAGCGATGGTGCAGTGGCGGTGGCCTTATAAAAGGGGCGCAACTCATACCAGACAACACAACTTGGAAACCAAAATCTCAAACCTTGCCTTCCCAGACAACAACTAGCCAAATTTGAGATACCAGATCTAAGGCAATTATTGCAATCATAACTACAACGAGCCCGTACAGTGCTTGAAACGGTGTAAATTTGGCTTCTTTAGTTGCAAACTTCTTGCCATACCGACTATCCGAAGAAGAAGAGGAATCCCAAGTGACTATATCATCCATTACACCTCCCGTAACGTTTTGACCAATTCAACTTTTCTTGTTGTGGATCTGTACATTGATCAGAATATATGCACAAGTTAACAGTGAGGAATTAGACTTGGGTATGATATGTGTCAGATTTATTCAAGTTGAGATGGAAACAATAGCAGAGGAATGCATCAAGGTTAGATTTTGATCATGAATTAGGGATTTAAAAAGGAAAAGGAAAAATGTGAATAAAATATAAGCTAATTTTGTTTTTCTTCATTTCCCTTTTTCTTTTCAATTTTCAATCCAAATCTAAAATCTAGATAGAGGTGTAAATGGGTTTCTTTTCTTAGCATGCATTGCAATACTAGCCTACTAGGTCAGTTCCTCAATAATTTCGACTATAAATAATGTATATTCATTGAAATCGTGTTTTACTGTGAAACAAAATAAAATAGTAAAAAATATATTATAAAGAACTAGAGTTGTTCGAATGTGCCAAACCGAATAGTAAGTAGTCCAAGCTTTTGTTGGGCACAAATTCATAAATGAGTATCTTTTCTTCTCCTTCCAAACAAAATCCCAGTAGCCTCACTAGATTTCTATGTTGAAGCTTGGCCACTAATACAACTTCATTCTTGAACTGTACTGCACCTTGCCCCGAGTTTTGAGATAACCTCTTCACTGCTATCTCTTATCTGTTAGGAAGTATACCCTGAGAATATATGACATTTTCTAAATTTTGGATCCAAAATTTTAAAACTTATAATTTTTCAACTTTTTTACTTTAGAAAATGTTTTACACAAATGAATTTTTACCACTAGACATAAAACTATTGAGGCTTATTGGTTTATGGTAAGAAATAGTTGCGGAACCTATTACTTTGTATCTACTATAAGAAAAGACGGTAAAAAAATTGTTTATGTAGAATAATATTATTGTATTTTATGTCGTTGAAATCATATACAAGTACAAATGACATCTAACCTTGTAGACATGTCCAAATCCACCTTGACCAATTTTGTTTTGGTCAGAAAAGTTGTTTGTGGCAGATTGAATTGTACACAAATCATATTGCAAGGATTGTTCCGTTGTAATTTCATTCCCAACTGGACAAATCAAAAGGTAAATGTAATGGATTTGTTGATTTATTAGTAGAAGAATAAATGGTTAAAACAAAAAAAGAATTTTTTTTTCTTTACCATTATCCTCTGCAATGGAACCATATTTCTTCTTTGTTTTCCTACTTTGGAAGGACAAGCATACAACAAAAAGCAAAACAGAGACTCCAATTGGGACAATGATGGCAATGAGTACTTGTGATAAGATTCGACCCTTTCCTGCATCAACAAGAAAAATAGAAATGTTTTTGTTGAAAGTGTTCACAAGTAAAGAATAGCTCACATGTGAAAATTATGGTTGATTTAGCAGATTATAGTTAAAAATCAAGCACGAAAAACTATAAATTTGAAATTCAAAGTCAAGAACATGATTGGAAGACAAACTTGGAATAAACAACTGATCTACGTACCCAAAACAAATGATCTTGCAATTTATTATTACGTTTTTGATGAACAATGTAAAGAGATTTAAAATATTAACATATCAAATCATCTAAATAGCACTTGTATTGGGTCTGTGGGCCGAACTGGAATGTTCGGTCAAGGCTGGCCTTACCCTTAGGCCATATAGGCATCTGCCTTAGGCCTCACCCTTATGAGAGGCCCCATAATTTATGTGTGCATTTACCGACTTCAGGTATACAAAGGCCTCGTTTGGGAACAGGCTAATTTAGTAACTTTTTAGTCATTTGGATAAAATATGAGCTAAAAAAAACTAATATGTTTGGGATGACTTTTTGACTTTTTACGAAAAGATGTGCAAAAAGTAGAGAGAAAAGAAAATCTTTGACTTTTTAGTATAGCTTGTTGACTTTTTGGCTAATTTAGTAACTTTTTAACTTTTTGACTAAAATGAAGGGTTCCCAAACGAGGCCAAAGCCCTCATATGTGGTAATAAAAGTCCTTACTGCTTTTATATATAAGCCTTAGCATAATTCTTTCAATTTTCTATGTTTCAGTCTCTATTAAGGATATAAGCAGGTTTGGTTTAGTTCAACTATAGTTAAAGAAAATTTATCATTAAACTGAATCCTTCAATTTTATTAATTAAGGAACCAAAAAAAATTACATGCTATGGTTCAGTTTTATTGATTTTTAATTTAGTGTAAATAAGGGACTCAGAAGAAATTTTAAGATTGTGTTTGTATCATAGATTTTGGTAGGGATTTAAATAGAAAAGAAAAAAAATAAGTTCTATATGAATAAAATATAAGATAATATTTTTTTTCTATTTTTCTTTTTCTTTTCAAATTTTTACTCAAATTTATAATCCAAACATAGCGGCAGAGTTTTGTAAGAAACTAGAAAATTACACATCAGAAGTAAATAAAATAAAATAAAAAATTGTAGGAATACTCTATAAATGTCTCCCATTCTAGTCATTTATCTTCTTATATATATATATATATATATGATTTGTGTAAAAAAATACAGTTTGATGAAAATTATTAATGACAAGACAATGCAATCTACTGAAAACTCTTTTAAAATTAATTATTCACACACACGTATATATACATATAATAGATCTAATTATTTCTTCAAATGAGCGTAAGTTTGAACAATTTTAAAAAATATGAGATCATTTTACATCACAAAAACAAGAAAAATAATTTTACATGAAAATAAAATATTGAAAATTATTATTAAATTTAAATATTAAAAGGCCTCAATTTAAAATTTTACCTGAGGCCCCCTAAAGGGTTGGACCGCCCGTGTTCGATCTTTTTGGTGGACTGGAGACAAAGTAGTTTCCATTATTTAAATCAAATCTCATTCCAATTATCTAATTATTGATATCCAATGAATCATTTAATATGCGTGTAATCTACTCAATAATCTTACAAAATGAATAGTTTTGATTAGTAGATGACGCCCAATAACATATAGGGTTTAATTTTACCTAAATTGCTTGTAGAAGGACCTAGATGAGAAGGAGGAAGAACCGGTGAAAGCGGTGGTGGAATGGCGGTGGCGTTATAGAAGGGCGCAACTCATACCAGACAACACAACTTGATACCAAAACTTTAACAATAATGCTAGGTATCATGAAAAGTCTTCATGAAGATTCTCCACCCTTGGATTAATTTATAGTGTTTGTAGTGTTTTATTGTATGTTATGCAATCACCTTTGAATTAGTTTCATGAAATTTTTCATGATATTTATTTTTCCCATACAACAACTAGCCAAATTTGAGATACCATATCCAGGGCAATTATTGCAATCATAACTAGATAGGTTCGGCATGCACTGTACGAGCCCATACACTGTTTGAAGCGGTGTAAATTTAGCTTCCTTAGTTGCAAACTTCTTGCCCTACCGACTATCCGAAGAAGAAGAGGAAGCCCGAGTAACTATATCATCCATTACACTTCCCAAGACTTCTACGAATCGGTTGAATTCTGTTACATTTTGCATATTAACCAAACTAAGTGCAATTGTCTGATCCGCATAGCAGAAGATAGATCGGTTCGAGTATCGCAATATGCACTTTTCATACCAAATCGTGGCAACCTTCGAATTGGGACGCTTTTGGACTACTTTAGTAGCAGTAGAGACGCAGGCTTGACAGGCGGCGGTGGAAACATCACCACGGCAGAGGAAGAGGCCGTAGGCTATGTCAGGGGGGTTGAGGCCGGCGATGAAGTTGGAGAAGCCATTGGTGGTGGTAGTGGAATTAGAGGAGAGAACAGATAAGAGGGTTTTGAGGTTGGTTTGGTATGTGCTGTTGGGATTGTAAGTTGTTGTGTTTGGGCAGACATATAACAGAGAATCCGAGCTAACTTTGGTGCTGCTGAGGATGAGAAAGAAAACAAAGGAAAGAAAAAAAAGGCTTATGGGGATGTTGAAGGAAGGGATCATCATGGTGACCAAACTCTTCCTCCATGTTAATATATTTTATGTTAGTGCTTTAGGCTTTAGATTAGTGCCTTTACTTTCGGTTAGTGGATCCACTTTTGGCATGATGATGTTTGTAATTTTCTCTCCTATATAACGGAGAATGTACCTCTTTATTCATATAACATTCAATACATAAATAAATCAATACATAATTCATTCTCTCTGTATCTCTCTCTATCAATTTATCTTACATGGTATCAGAGCTATAAGATTTAGGCCTATATTTCTTTCTCACCGGCAGGCAGTCGGCCGGCAACCTTGCCTTCACTGCCCGCTGGAGTTTTCTACACATACCTTCACTCCGCTGCATCTTCAACTCTCTCTCTGTGTATTGAAATTCAGGGAGAAAGACAGACACACACACATGGGCTAGTCTCTCAGTTCTCTCTTGGTGTTCGAACTCGCCTCAAGTCCCTCGCTTTGCAGAGACTCCGATCCTCACCACCACCCATAGAAGCCATAGCAGTAAGCAACTCACACCAGTCCTCTTCTCGGCCATCACACACACAGACGGAGAACCACTGTTGCTCCACCGTCGTCAACCGCTGTGAACCACCGTGGACCACCATTGCCTGCCTTACCTCCATCATCACATTTATCATCTTCTCGCTGACCCGGTCTTTCCAACTGCAACTTCCAGTGACCCAACCTCCCAAACCTCAACTTCCAGCGACCCAATCAAACCTACCATTTCCAGCTGCGACCTCCAGATCTTTGCTTTCTAAGATGGGATGCTATTTCTCAACAATTGCAGCAAGCTATCGGCTTTTGTCCAGCGAGCTACTTTCAGGCGAGTTATCGGCTCTGTGAACCACCCTGCATGTGTTGCCATGAACCACGTCCCTGCAGCTACATATCGAACTACAAGACCCCAACTTCGCATACCCACCAGAGGTCTTTGATGGGTCGTGAACTTTTGATTGTTCCATCTGCTTGCAGCTCAGCAAGTTCTTGATTTGGTCCCATGAGGATGGTTGATTTTTATAATGCTTTCGCTTTGGCTTGGAGATTTTTATAATGATTTTTATAATCTCGAAGTTCTCTCTCTCTCTATCCAACCCACCAACTTAGCCGCTTTTGTCCCCCACACCATAATTGTTTTCACCACCCACCACCCCCACTCAACTTTCTTTTACTTTAAATATATATATATATATATATATATTTATTTTGTGTGTTCCCACTCCCTTCCATTTTCTTTTATTTTCTATCTATATATTTTTTTTTATTTACCTCCACATCCCAACACACACGCACATGCATAAAGAGACCCATTTTATTTTTTTATTATTCAAACAACACCACTTTCACACCACACCGTCATCCCACTATCCCTTTTATTTATTTTATTTTATCTTCTTTTTTTTTGTACAAATACAAAACAAAAAAAAAAAAAAAAAAAACAATTCACATGGTGAATGGAAGCCACTATGAGGCAAATGGCAACAATTACAAACTCAATATTTAGTTTTTCAATTATTTTCTTTAATTTTTGTTATGTATTAGATTATTGATACAAAACAACAAGCGGGGGAGGGTCAAACATCAGGTGTAAACCATCACATTCAGGTAATTTCCTACTTAGAAATAGGACTATTTTTTTAGGACAGAGAAGATTCATTGCTAGGGTTTCCAGGTGAAGACAAGTTTCATTTTGGCATCCTTGAGAACGAGTAGGGTCCCAATACATGGAAAACAAAAATGCACAACCAACCACATACTACGTGTCAAGTTTCTATTTAGTGAGCCAATGTCATCAAAGTTTAAATCTCCATTGAGTAAAAAGGGCGACCTAGTGTACGAGGGCAAAATATACACAGCCCTGTGTAAGTTTAGATACCAGCTCCAAATAAATATATGGATTTTTTGCTCCACCGGCTGCATCGGAAAGTTCAACGGAGCAAACTCAGCGGTGTTTGGTTGAGGTTCACTGGCCACCGCACCAGTTCTCTCTCTTGTTGCCTCATTGAGGTTGGGAAAGAGAGTGAGCAGCCCACGGGAAGACGAAGCCATTTTCTGGGCAACAGAGTGTTACAGCGTATTACAGAGTTTCTCTCTCAGCAAAGGAAGAGTTTTTTTCAGAGGTTTCTCTCAGTTTTTTTTTTTTTTTATCTCAGTTTCTGCCTCAGCCTCAGCCTTCGTCTTGATTAAATAGCCAAGGCAGACACGCGCCTCGTGCGCCACTTGACGCCAAACGACAAACGGGCGCGCCAGCCAAGGCACTCACGTGCCTCGCCATCATGTATGGCACGCCTTTTGAAAGATTGGGCACACCTTTTGAGGGCACGACTTTTGAGAGCTCGATATCTACATCCATGTATATCTTTTGGGCAGCCTATATACACACTCATACAGTGTCTTCTACTCCGGTCAGCTTTATCAATCCCTTTGTTTCAACCTCAAATAGGTTTCTATCTTCACACCTATTTGAGTTTGAGGGGGGGTTATACACAGTATCATGTATAAGTCGCTCATGGCGCACTCCCTAAGTCGCCCCCTTGGTGCACCACCACAACGGTCCAACATGACCCCATAAACTGTCTTCTACAACGGTCTGACACGACCACACAGTGTCTGCTACAACGGTCCGACATGACCCCGTAAACTGTCTGCTACAACGGTCCGACACGACCCCACGACCCCATGAACTGTCTTCTACATCGGTCTGACACGACCACACAGTGTCCTACTACATCGGTCCGACATGACCCCGTAAACTGTCTGCTACAACGGTCCGACACGACCCCATAAACTGTCTTCTACATCGGTCTGACACGACCACACAGTGTCCTGCTACATCGGTCCGACATGACCTCGTAAACTGTCCTGCTACATCGGTCCGGCATGACCTCGTAAACTGTCCTTCTACACCGGTCCGACATGACCCCATAAAGTGTCTCCTACAACGGTCTGACACGACCATACCGTGTCTCCTATCCATTTTTATCAGTTTATTTTTCTGTTTTGTTACTCTCTCCAAACTCAAGTTGGTTAGTGCCTATCCTCCTTGAGTTTGAGGGGGGCTGTTAATATATTTTATGTTAGTGCTTTAGACTTTAGATTAGTGCCTTTACTTTCGGTTCGTGGATCCACTTTTGGCATGATGATGTTTGTAATTTTCTCTCCTATATAACGGAGAGTGTACCTCTTTATTCATATAACATTCAATACATAAATAAATCAATACATAATTCATTCTCTCTGTATCTCTCTCTATCAATTTATCTTACACTCCACATATTTTTGGGTTTCAATTGATCGATGAACAAGTAGTTAAGATGGAAAGGTTCGGTTACCTAAAATTTGCAAAAATATGAATTTGAGATCAAGCTAAAAGAGACATTTTTTGTCAATAATTTTGTGTTTTGTGTTGTTTTTTTTTTTCACTTTTAATTTGTGTCAATTTTTTTCTAAGCTCCAAGTCCAAATTTATAAAGGGGAATAACAATGCAGGCTACAAAACGATTTATTTTTTTTTTTTTTTGTGTGTGTGTGTGTGTGTGTGTGTGTTTGTGTGTAAAACACGGGGGTGTAAGTCTGAATTGAACCCTCCATGTCTGTGTAATTTTTAATTTTATTTTTTATTTTTTATTTTATCTATTTCATTGACTTATAATTGTCCCAATTTATAAAGATCTAAAAAAAAATACAAAAAAAAAATCATTAAATACAAACAAAAAAAAAGAGTAAATTACAAATACACATTTTGAGATTTGTTTAAAATATAAATTACTCTGATGGTTTTGTAAATTACATTACGTCCCTTTAAGTTTCTAATCACATAACAAATGACCCTTTTTATTAATAAATATAAAGTCAATAAACAATTTTAATGACATCATATATCTATTTTAATTAATAATTCATATAATTTTATTGTTGTATAGAAGATTAGTTGGAAATTTTATTTTTTCTGTTACTTCCATTAAATTAAAAAAAAAATTAACAATGAAGTATTTATAATTTCTAGAATCACGGGAGCAATTCATATTTTAAGCAAATCTTAGGAGTGTATTTGCAATTTATCCAAAAAAGAATAAAAAGAATGGTAAACTACCAATATGTCCTAATAGTTGGACTTAATTCCCATCAAGTCCTATTAAAAATAAGACCTAGTAAAATCGTCGATAAAAATAATTTTTTGTGACGATTTTTTACATATGTCGCTAAAAATTGAAAATTAGTGATTTTTTTTTATCACGGTTTTTATAAATTGTAATTAAAATTTACAATTAGTGACATTTTTCTGTGATGAATTTTTTAAATTGTCGCTGAAATTTAAAAATTAGTAACACTTTTTTATGCTGATTTTTTTTAAACCGTCGCTAAAACTTATAATTAATGACATTTTTTGTGACAAAATTTTCAAATTATCACTAAAAATTAACAATTAATGACATTTTTAATAATGTTCGATGAAAAATGTCATTAATTCAATAAGAGCAGATTCTTCTTGGTTCTGTTTAGTAAGAATAGTAATTTGTTTAACTGGTTTACAACAAACATCATTACATCCTGATTTTTGCCCTTCTTTTACATCATTACATCGCTGAAAAGATGTTCAAAATCTTACTAGTAAGCAAATTTTTGCCCTTTGGCAATCTATATTGAGTATTTTTTATTTTGATATTGCCTATATACCTGGTTGTCAAAATTCTATTCTCGACTTTCTTACCCGAGAATTTTTACAAAGGGGATAGGGATGGCCACGCCATTTATTACTTACCACAAATCACAAATTACCCATTATCAAACCCTGATACACTAAACTGCCTACCGCATTGCCCGATTAAAATTAGCCAGAAAGACCATACCTCGTGCTCAATATATTAACTACCATCAAATCCAAGCTCGTCGCCATTTACTTGCTGATTATTACAACTGTTTGGATTACCATCAAGTTTATTTAGATATCCTCAGTAGTTGTTAATCTCCATTGCTGACCTTTCTTTCTATTCAACAGATGTCTCGTCTCAGGCCTCCTTCTAAAGCCTTGGTCTCATCTGGTCAACACATTGTTCCTCCTCCTTTGAAGCTAGTAACCCAATACTATCATATTGAAATGATTAACCGTTACCAAGTCCTTGGTAACATTCCCAAACCTAGCTATACATCTGCTTTGGCTACTAATCCCTTTGCTTCATCCAGCCAAGTAGTTACTCCATATCCTCCTGATCCTATTCAAACAGCTCGATCTGATTATGTTAAATCAACCACTACTAACCTATTCTTCAAAGAACCTAATCACCCCAAAAGTAAGCAATTAATGACATTTTTAATAATGTTTGATGAAAAATGTGATTAATTATCATTATTAAATAATAAGTTCACCTATTAAGACCTATACGTAAATCTCCCTAAAAAGAAAGCCAATTGTTTTATTTTTAAGGGATACATCCCAATTGACTTGCTAGTTAAAATTCCTATAATTTGAAATTCAAAGAAGATAAGGATAAACTTCAATAAAAATGGTCAGAAATTCCTATACTTTTCTCCAGATTTTTTTATTTATTTATTTTACTTCCGTGTTCTACAAATTACATTATGTCCTTTGAAGTTTTTAATCGCATATCAAATTCTCCCTTTTATTAATAGATCATTTAACAATGTTAATGATGTCAGAAATATATTTTAATTAATAATTCATATATTTATTGTTATATGGAAAAGTGGTTAGAAATTTTACTTTTTCTGTTACTTCTATGAAATAAAATTTTTTGACAATGAAGTATGTATAATTTTTAAAATCATAAGGGGCAATCGGTATTTTAAGTAAATCTTAGGAGTGTATTTGTAATTTATCCACAACGTCGCCCAACCATATAAACCATCACTGCCACCACTTCTACTATTGTCAGCATATTCACCAACATTGTTTTACTGGCATTTGTCGCATCTTTTTCTACCGTCAACCGACATCCACTACAATTCGGACATGTCCGGTCCAAATTTGGTTAATCTCATCGTTTGCTATTTTTCTCTCTTTTCAACACTGTCCATCCACCGTCTTCTAGACATTTTTAGTTTAGATCAGGTTGATTTTATTATTCTCTCTCTCTCTCTCTCTCTCTCTCTCTCTCTCTCTCTCTCTCTCCAGCATCATTATTTTTGTGTTATATGTTGATTTTGATAAGAGATATAGTTGATTTATATGTTGTTAATTGATAGATATTTTGTTATATTGTTCAATTTGTATGTTTTTTTTTTTTTTCTTTTAGGTTCATTGATTTAAGATTTTTCGCTATTTTTCGCTAAAATTAGTTAATTAACCTTGATTATGACTTTCACTAATTTAGAGAAATTTCATTGTGCTTTTGATTATTAGTTAAAAATTATTTTTTTTTGGAAAATATATAAATTTCACTCGCATAGCATTGTGAAATTTCACTTTATTAGACTCACCAAAAATTGACATAGAGAATTTTCATTGTGCTAAGTCAGTGAAATTTCATTGCTAGAGAGTCGCTGGAAAATTATCGCTGGAAAAATGTATCGACGGTGGTCACCGGAAAGTTGTTACCAGCAACAGGAGGTGGCCACTGGCAGCCAGAGATGGCAATGGCAATGGCAATTAGAGGTAGTAGAGCATTGAAACTATAGTAAGAGTAATTTATTATTATTTTTTTTTTTTAAAAAAAAGAGTCAACATCCTTAAAATAGCACATATAATTTAGCTGTCCTGAAAAATGTTGTTAAAAAAAAAGACTAACAAAAAATGTTTTCTAAGGAGTTGAATAAAAAATTTCATATTATTATTATGAAAAATTTATCCATAAATCTCATATAAGAGAATGTTAATCTATTTAGTCCTAAAAGTTTTCTTATGAACCAATTAATCCTTTTTATTTTGAAAAGGTGTATTTATTTGATTTGGTGCTATTTGAGTTTAAGTGAATGTCCTTTTGTGATTTATTTTTCTAACTTTTTGATTCGTTTTTGGAATGGGAATGGAAATGTGAGGTGCGCAAGATTCTTTTTTGAGAGATTGGTGGTTGAAATGTTTGTTGCCGAGCTTAAAAATCTATATTTCTATTAGTGTGTTATTCTGTGTTACATTAGAGTGTTATATTAGAGTGCTACGTTTGGAAAAAGTACACTAAGAAATTTTCGTATATTACATTGATTAAAATGTTATGTTGTTAATTGATAGATATTTTGTTATATTGCTCAATCTGTATGTTTTTTTTTTTTTCTTTTAGGTTCATTGATTTAAGATTTTTCGCTAAAATTAGTAATTGAAATTTCATTAACCTTGATTATGACTTTCACTAATTTAGAGAAATTTCATTGTGCTTTTGATTATTAGTTAAAAATTATTTTTTTTTGGAAAATATATAAATTTCACTCGCATAGCATTGTGAAATTTCACTTTATTAGACTCACCAAAAATTGACATAGAGAATTTTCATTGTGCTAAGTCAGTGAAATTTCATTGCTAGAGAGTCGCTGGAAAATTATCGCTGGAAAAATGTATCGACGGTGGTCACCGGAAAGTTGTTACCAGCAACAGGAGGTGGCCACTGGCAGCCAGAGATGGCAATGGCAATGGCAATTAGAGGTAGTAGAGCATTGAAACTATAGTAAGAGTAATTTATTATTATTTTTTTTTTTTAAAAAAAAGAGTCAACATCCTTAAAATAGCACATATAATTTAGCTGTCCTGAAAAATGTTGTTAAAAAAAAAGACTAACAAAAAATGTTTTCTAAGGAGTTGAATAAAAAATTTCATATTATTATTATGAAAAATTTATCCATAAATCTCATATAAGAGAATGTTAATCTATTTAGTCCTAAAAGTTTTCTTATGAACCAATTAATCCTTTTTATTTTGAAAAGGTGTATTTATTTGATTTGGTGCTATTTGAGTTTAAGTGAATGTCCTTTTGTGATTTATTTTTCTAACTTTTTGATTCGTTTTTGGAATGGGAATGGAAATGTGAGGTGCGCAAGATTCTTTTTTGAGAGATTGGTGGTTGAAATGTTTGTTGCCGAGCTTAAAAATCTATATTTCTATTAGTGTGTTATTCTGTGTTACATTAGAGTGTTATATTAGAGTGCTACGTTTGGAAAAAGTACACTAAGAAATTTTCGTATATTACATTGATTAAAATGTTACATTTAAAAAAAATACATTAAGGAGTTTTTTTTTTTTGAATGTTACATTACTAAGTTTGAGAAAATTACACGAATGAGTTTTTTAGTGTGTTACATTAGAATGTTATGTTTGGAAAAAGTGCACTAAAAAGTTTTTGTTTATTACATTTATTGGAGTGTTACAGTTTGGAAAAAGCACACTAAAAAGTTTTTTTTGGAATGTTACGTTGTTACGTTTGAAAAATATACACTAAGGAGTTTTTTGGTATGTTACATTAGCGTGTTATATTTGGAAAAAGTACATTTAGAAATTTTTTAGTGTTACATTGATTAGAGTGTTACGTTTGAAAAAAATACATTAAGGAGTTTTAGTGGAATGATACATTACCAAGAAAATTTTTACTGTTTTCCATTAGAGTGTTAGGTTTGAGAAAAATAAACTAAAGAATTTTTTTAAAGTATTACGTTTAATAATTTCAACATTGTGAGAAAACTCACATTTATCCCTCAACACATAACAAATGCGCGCTTATGCTTAGCCTTTTATGTAATTCACATTAGAGTGAGACCTTTGGGTCCATAAGAAAAATGGAGGACCAAACAGTTCATAAGATCACAATTTAAGATTTATTGGTACGTTACCCTATTATTATTTGTATTTAGTTGAATTTTTTTCATAATTTTTAAATTTGTGCGGTTCATCTAAAAGAATAGAATTTAAACATACAGAGCTTTTTTATTTTTTAAAAAAAACTCATTGAGTGGTGCTACATCTCCCTAATATATCTCTCCGATTTTGATTTCTATTGAGGTGGAAGAGAGAGAGGATAGAGAGAGATAGAGAGAGGTATGATGAGGAGTGAGGAATGAGGAATGTGATCTATTCTATATCATTAGGGATGGATTAGGAATGCTCAATTAGAACTCCCAAGCATAAATTATTCCATCAGTTGGAAAGATTATTTGGTAGTGTGCCTATTCAATGGTATCGTGTCATTTATTCATTATTTTTTAAATTTTTGTTTCAAATAATTTTTAAGCACTCTGTTATTGGTTAGATATACCGTTAACGTGAAATTTTCAAAAGACAAAATAATTACTCCAAATATAGTGAGGAAAGGCCGTTTTGTTCACGATAAACAACACACTCCTCTCTTTATTAGTTAAAATAATATGATCCTACATTTTAAATGTGTTAAGGATCTCGTCTTCCTAAATTTTACTATTGTAAAACATTCACAATTTTTTAATTATTTGAGAATTTTGAAATGCATAAATCTCATGACATTCTTTAATCATTTTGAATATTTTGACATAGAAAAATAAAAAAGATTTAGAAAAAAAAAACCCCTAATTTTTTAAATGGACTTTACCACTATTTTAACCAAAAAAATGTATTTTGTTTTCACATTTGACAAGATAACTTTTTAGGTGTTTGAACAAAGGGTAATTATTAAATAGACCTCAATCACTTTGTGGAGTGTTTGGCATACAGTTAAAAAAAATATTTTTTATTTTTTGAATTTATGCTGTGTTTTTTCTTTTTTTTTTCTTCTTTTAACTTTTCAGGTTGGTCTTGTATAAAAGAATCTAAAGAAATAAAAAAAAAAATTTAACCCAAAAAAAACCCGAACTACTTTTTTTTTTTTCTTTTTTTGGGTCCTTTCTAGACTTTGTTTTAAACTTTATTATTATTTTTTAATTTTTCAGTCCGTCTAATCGAGTACAATCTAAAAATGTAAATTTTTTGAAGTATTTTAAAAACTTTTTAATAAAAATAAAAAAATCCAATCCAAACACCCACAGTGCATGAGGTGTTACGTAGATGAGAACAATAGTAACCTAACTTTATTAAAAAGTTGGGAGACAAGAGATAGAGGAAACTCACCCAATATATTCTAATTTTTCTTTTTAAAATCAGAAGTATAAGGTAAATAATACTATATATTATTTGAGGACTATATTAATTTTCGTGGAAAAAAATAATTTTCATCCAGAAAATGAGTGGTTAAGATGGAAGTTGTTGCAAAAAGCTCCGACTGACTTATTATTGAGATTGAGACGAGTCAAGGAAGCAACATTGATTTATTGGTTTGTAGCAGTTATTAAGGAAATGTGGTAGGTTGAAAACAAACAAAAAAAATGTTAGAAATATTAAATTTTTTATTAAATAAATGATTAAATATCTTACATGGGTGACATCTATGTGAGATATTTTATCATTTATTTGATAGAAAATTCAAAACCTATAGTATTTTCTAATAAATAATATGGTGCCTTCTGAAGGGGACTAGAGTAAATGAGATATCAACAATCAAATTTAGCAAGTTATGTTATCCACAAGTTTTGTTAATTATTATCTATGATACCATCATGGATTGGTTCAATGGTAAGACTTTTAAATTTCTTATTCAAAACTTGGGTTCAAATCTTCATAGTCTCTTGTTGGGATTAAATATAGGTTTTAGCGTTCAGAACATTCAGGGGCTTTTGTTTCGGCCCTGACGTAAGTCTGGTGGGATTCCTCGCAAATGCGTTGTTGGTATGAAGAGGCAATACTTCTTGACGGCTATGTTGTGGAATATTGCCTATCTACATATCCATTTTGTTGAATAAAAATAAAATAAAAAACTATTATCTGTGCTACACATCTTTTAAAAAGTGTATATCATGTGATCCCATCCAATATCCGAGAAATTTGTGATTCGGAAATTAAGATATACATTTTGGTGACAAATATTACATAATTTTTTTAATAGAATTACGATAATTTGTGATTCAGAAATTAAGATACACATTTTATGCTAATGTTACGTATTTTTGTGTTAATGTTATATATTTTTGTTAGAAAATGTTTAGATAAAATAATTTAGAACATTGTTACAAAATACGTAATTTCATATGTGAATCACAAATTATTGTAATTTTATTAAAAAAATATTTAATAATTATCATAATAATAAATAATATATATCAAAAAATACGTAGCATAATGCATAATACGATACACATGTTTTGGACGGTGTTGAATTTCGTAACCATTAATAGTCAAATTTAAGAAAAAGTCATCGAGTAACTATTCTTGGACGGTGTTGAATTTCGTAACCATTAATAGTCAAATTTAAGAAAAATTCATCCAGTAGACTATTCAAAAGACTAGTTAAAATTCTAACCAAAAAAAAAAAACTAGATAAAGTAGTTTCATGAATAGCACTAATTATTGCGGTCGTGTGGAACTGGATCCGGGTTCGCAGCTGTGACCCCTATTGTTTCCTGCTGTGCCTAAAATGGCATAGTTTCACCATCTATCTTCATTTTTTATTTATTTATTTTTTTTATTTTTTATTTTTTATATTGGCTCCGTTTGTTTTCAGAGATAAAATGAAAGAGATGATTAGTGAAAAGATTAAGTAAAATTGTATTTGTTTTGATGATAGTTGTTAGTGTAAAAATTGTTAAATTATTTTTATATAAAATAAATATAAAATAATAAAACAAATAAAAAAATACAAAAACATTAAACTTTAATGTTTTAAAAAAAATGCCCAACATGTAAAAAATTTAAAAAAAATAAAAATAAAACAAAAAATTTTCAGAAAAAAATAAAACAAATAAAATAATGATTTTTACTTAACAAAAAATACAAAAAATTAAATATTAATGTTAAAAAAAAAAAAAATGCCCGGCATGTAAAAAATAAAATGAAAAATTTCTAGTCCGCCGGACTATTTTTCTAATATCAAGTCCTAGAGGCCCATCCGAATCCCCCTGGGCAGGCCCATCCGAATCTGGAGCTCACTGTCAATCCTTACCCCATCTCTCAAAACAAATACAATATTAGTGGGTCTCACCTCACTACCAATTTCAATCCTCTCTCTAACTCTCTAAACAAACGGATCATGTTCTCACACTGTGTTGTATGCATAGTGTTTGAAAATCATGTGTAACATTTTTATTTATTATTTTTAGAGTTAAATAATTAAAAAATAAAAACTATAATATAAAAAACATTAGAGTTTAGTCCTGTACATAATTTTTAATTTTTAATTTTGTCAAATTAAATCATAATTTTTTAAATTTGATTTCAATCTAAATCATACACCTATTTTTGTTAAGCAAAATTGAAAAAAAAAATATTATTTTAATCATTAAATTTAATGTAGGTATACAAAAATATCTAAAATATTTTATTCGTTATTTTTAATCACTAAAATACTATTTTTTGGATATTACTTAACAAAAATAAATTTATAGTTTAGGTTGAAAACTAGCTAAAATATCATATTAAATTGACAAAATTATAATTTTTTCAAAAAAAAAAAAAGAAAAAAAGAAAAAAGTTGATATAATATAATTTTATGTGTACATGTACATAAACATATATAAATAAATTAATTTAAATTATCACTTATATTAATTTTACGTATATTTTTTGTCAATGTCACAACATACTTTTAAAATAATTTTATATGTATGTATATATATAGAAATACACATAAATAATTTAACAATATCAAGCGATATTTGTCATATATTGAAAGTAAGATTACATAAAACAAAATAAAAAATTTAGCCATATCATAATATCCTCGAATTAAAATAACCTTAAATTAATATGAGTGATAATTTAAATTAGTTTATTTATATGTATGCATATTGTGGCGGGTAAAAAGAAAAGCATTTAACATCAACCTCAAAAGCCCAAGGATTGAAATGACTTGCCCAAAACATTTAGTCCAACCAAATGTAGTCCTGGATAAAGAAGGAACCCAATAATGTCGATTGGATGAAAAGACAACATCACGTGACCAAAGTCAGAATAAAATTGCCTTTAGAAGGAGATCTGCATAATGAAAAAGTGTCCTTGGATTCGTGTACAATCAACGATGGAGATCAAGATGGTCAGATATTAGAGCATCCAAACGAGACAACCGTCCAATGAGCAAGATCTGGCGGTCGAAGTATTAGCAATTGGGCATAAAATATCCGAACTAATCTAAGCCACCCAGAGTGAAATAATTTGATGATGACAAATCAAGGCAACATGATCACTTGCTCGACCAAGGTTTGATGGCATGCGAGACCATTGGATCAAAATGGTAATTGTTAAATTATTTTTATATAAAATAAATATAAAATAATAAAACAAATAAAAAAATACAAAAACATTAAACTTTAATGTTTTAAAAAAAATGCCCAACATGTAAAAAATTTTAAAAAAATAAAAATAAAACAAAAAATTTTAGAAAAAAATAAAACAAATAAAATAATGATTTTTACTTAACAAAAAATACAAAAAATTAAATATTAATGTTAAAAAAAAAATGCCCGGTATGTAAAAAATAAAGTATAAAATTTCTAGTCCGCCGGACTATTTTTCTAATATCAAGTCCTGGAGGTCCATCCGAATCCCCCTGGGCAGGCCCATCCGAATCCGGAGCTCACTGTCAATCCTCACCCCATCTCTCAAAACAAATACAATATTAGTGGGTCTCACCTCACTACCAATTTCAATCCCCTCTCTAACTCTCTAAACAAACGGACCATGTTCTTACACTGTGCTGTATGCATAGTGTTTGAAAATCATGTGTAACATTTTTATTTATTATTTTTAGAGTTAAATAATTAAAAAATAAAAATTATAATATAAAAAACATTAGAGTTTAGTCCTGTACATAATTTTTAATTTTTAATTTTGTCAAATTCAATCATAATTTTTCAAATTTGTTTTCAATCTAAATCATGCACCTATTTTTGTTAAGCAAAATTGAAAAAAAATATTATTTTAATCATTAAATTTAATGTAGGTATACAAAAATATCTAAAATATTTTATTCCTTATTTTTAATCACTAAAATACTATTGTTTGGATTTTACTTAACAAAAATAAATTTATAGTTTAGGTTGAAAACTAGCTAAAATATCATATTAAATTGACAAAATTATAATTTTTTCAAAAAAGAAAAGAAAAAAAGAAAAAAGTTGATATAATATAATTTTATGTGTACATATACATAAACATATATAAATTAATTAATTTAAATTATCACTTATATTAATTTTACGTATATTTTTTGTCAATGTCACAACATACTTTTAAAATAATTTTATATGTATGTATATATATAGAAATACACATAAATAATTTAACAATATCAAGGGATATTTGTCATATATTGAAAGTAAGATTACATAAAACAAAATAAAAAATTTAGCCATATCATAATATCCTTGAATTAAATAACCTTAAATTAATATGAGTGATAATTTAAATTAGTTTATTTATATGTATGCATATTGTGGCGGGGTAAAAAGAAAAGCATTTAACATCAACCTCAAAAGCCCAAGGATTGAAATGACTTGCCCAAAACATTTAGTCCAACCAAATGTGGTCCTGGATAAAGAAGGAGCCCAATAATGTCGATTGAATGAAAAGACAACATCACGTGACCAAAGTCAGAATAAAATTGCCTTTAGAAGGAGATTCGCATAATGAAAAAGTGTCCTTGGATTCGTGTACAATCAAAGATGGAGATCAAGATTGTCAGATATTAGAGCATCCAAATGAGACAATCGTCCAATGAGCAAGATCTGGCGGTCAAAGTATTAGCAATTGGGCATAAAATATCCGAACTAATCTAAGCCACCCAGAGTGAAATAATTTGATGATGACAAATCAAGGCAACATGATCACTTGCTCGACCAAGGTTTGATGGCATGCGAGACCATTGGATCAAAATGGTCATCCAATGGCCAAAACATAAGGTATTAGTTCTATAAAATTGAGAACCATAAATAACAAATGGGAATGAAAATAGTTCAATCTTTCTTTTAAATATAATATGCCCAAACACTGTTCTGATTTGACTGTCGGAGGGTCCTCCCGACCTAATCTAGTCAGGAGTGATCGCCGATGACTTGGTCTCTTCTTGCTGAGCATAGGAAGGAGCAGCTTATCTAGCTTTGCCTACGAAGAATATTTAGACTTCCACAATTGGCGCCGTCTATGGAAAACTCGAGAAAAAATGAGTACCCATCCAACTCTAGAAGAGATACCAAGTGACCCCTAAAATTTTCCGATCGGGAATATGGCTAGTGAAAATTTCAACCATGACTCCTAGGGTGTATCGGCAAACTTGACCAGAATGACTCCCCATTCGAATGATGAAAATCAACAAACTCGGCTCGTAGAACGACTAATGGCACAAATCAAATCCCTCGTGGAAGAACTACGCTTGGCTTGAGGTAGGCCTGTCGCACGAGCAAGGGCTACCAACTACCACAGACGACCCAATCTTCATCGGACCGCTAGCCAAACAGCTAGCAACAACCCCGATCGAACGCAGAAAAAATGTTAGGTCACCCGAGGAGAAGATTCTCAGGACTATCAAAAGAATGACTTGAGAAGTTAGCTTGACGATCGGACAGGGGGCAATCCTAAACCCGTCACAAAAGCTCTTCACAGAAGATCTAACTTCTCTGTTTTCCTAAGCAATAGATCATGCAGACCCATTGAAGAGGTTCACCCTGCCAAAGTTCAACTTATATGATGGAAAAAGAGATCCAACTGGCCACATCTAGCATTATACTCAAGCCATGACATTGTGGAGCAACAACGGTCCGATCATGTGCCGAATGTTCTCCTCGAGTTTGAGAGAGATGGCGTCGTGATGGTACTATAAGTTGGAAGCTCGATCCATTAGCGATTGGGCACAGTTGCAGCAAGCGTGCGTCTCGCACTTTATCACTAACAGCCGACAAGCCAAGGAAGTGGATGTGCTCCTCACAATGAAAAAAGACGACATGAAGAGACTACAGGAATATGGCAGCAGATATTGGGTGGCATATAACGAGATCGATAATTGCAACGAGCAGCTAGCAGTTGCTTCATTCAAGTTAGGATTACAACCTTAGAGTAAGCTCCAACAATCCTTAAACAAAGAAACCACCCACTGATATGGGGAGTTTGATGTGATGAGTAGAGCAGTACTGCAAAATTGAAGATGACATACGAGGCGCCGAAGAACCAAAACCTGCTCGGTTACCGATAAAGGCTCTAAGAAGGGACGAGAATAAGTCTTCTGACGGCAAAAGAGAGGAGTCAAATGCAATTGCCGATCAGTCGAAAGTTAAGAAAAAAGCCTTCCGAGCAATCATTACCACTTTCACCAAGCCAATATATCGTCTAATGGCGAAAATCCATAATGAACCCTACTTTTCTTGGCCTTCCAAGATGATCGATGATCCGTCTCTTCAGAACCAAAGACTACGTTGTTCCTACTACAAGGATTATGGACACCTCACAGAAGATTGTATGGCATTGAAGCAATTTCTGGAAAAATTGGTGCAAAACGGGCACCTACGATTCTATATTCACTCATCCACAGATCGGTAGAAGAAGGGAAGGGACAAAAAGGGAGAAATACAACCAACGACAACTATCAACATGATTTACTCCATTCCTACAAAGAGAAGTATGAGTCAAGAAGTAATGTTTACACCTTGCAAGGAGATAATGTTCCTATCAGGGTTATTCGTAAAAAGAATGCGCTTGTCAATAAAAATCGTTTTCTCTGACGAAGATCTGGCATGGGGTTTATCACCCTTACAATAACTCCCTAATAGTGACACTGCAGATCGGGGAATTTGTTGCTAAGAGAATCTTGATAGATTAATGGAGCTCGACAAAGATAATGTACTACAGACTTTCCAAAAAGCTAAGATTGACTCCTGAAGCCCTACTTAATTCCCCACTCTATGGCTTTAATTCAAGTCTAATATTTTCCTTGGGGAGAATCATTTTACCTGTAAGAGTTGAAGAAACGATTCGACAAGTTAAATTCCAAGTAGTTAATGTACCCTCCTTGTATAACACCATAATGGGAAGAACTTGGCTACATCAAATGGGGGCCATCTCGTCCACTTTCTATCAAGTCATGCACTTTCTGGAAAAAAATAAAATACAGACAACAAGGGGAGACTAGATGATGGCAAAACAACGAATGGCAGTATCATCAGCAAGGCCACAAATATAGAAAGTTCGGACATGCAAATCCAAAGAGGAACTAGAGCCCCAGCCTGGTGACAAGAGTGCCGAAGATCTTGAGAAGGTTCAAATCGATCCTACTGATGAAGAGAGATTCTTCCTCATAAGAAAGAATCTCACTACCGAAGAAAAACGACAATTAGTTAATTTCCTATTTCGTCATAGGGACGTCTTTGCATGGACTCCATATGAGATGAAAGGTATCGACCCAAGGGGGATGAGCCAAAAGCTAAATATGAGCCCGAACTCACGGCTAGTGATACAGAAAAGTAGAAGATAGACACCTCAATATGTGGAAGCCGTCAAAGAGGAAGTCTCCAAGCTATTCGAAACAAGTGCCATTCGCAAAGTTCAGTATCTAGAATGGTTGTCCAACACAGTTGTCGTTAAGAAGAAGAACGAAAAGTGGCGAGTATGTGTGGATTTTACCAATCTGAATAAGGCGTATCCAAATGATAGTTTCCCTTTACCAAAAATTGACCAGCTAGTAGATGTGACATCTGAGCATGAAAGAATTAGCTTCCTAGACTCACATAGAGGGTGTCACCAGATAGCCATGCACCTAGAAGTTTAGGGGAAAACGTCCTTCATTACTCCCGTTGGGTTGTTCAATTACAAGGTCATGCCTTTCGGGTTAAAAAATGCTACGGCTACGTATCAACGGTTGGTCACAAAAATATTCAGTAAGCAGATCGGTTGGAATCTTGAAATATACATTGATGATATGGTAGGCAAATCAAAAGAAGCAAAGTGTCATCCAGACAACCTTCACGAAATATTTGGAGTGCTTTGAAAATACAGGATGAAGTTTAATACAGCAAAATGTGCTTTCGGAGTTGGGTTCGGAAAGTTCCTTGGATACATCGTTACTCATCGAGGCATAGAAGCCAACCCTAATTAGATTTAGGCCTTGCTCAATTTGACAACCCTCATATCCGTAAAAGAAATCTAGACGCTTATTAGAATGGTGGCGCCACTCAACAAATTCATCAATCGATCATCGGACCGTTGCCGACCATTCTTCTAGTTGACGAAGAAAAACTCTCGATTCGAATGGACCTTAGAGTGTAAACTCGCACTACAAGAGTTAAAAGCTTATCTGGCCAAACCACCTTTACTCACTAGCCCGAACATCGAAGAAACGTTATACGTGTACTTAGCAGTATTCGACCATGTTGTTAGCTCGACACTCGTCAAGGATTCTTCAGGTGGGCAAACACCGGTCTTCTACATAAGTAAAACATTACTTGATACAGAAACCAAATATTTGTCGTTAGAAAAACTCCTTCTGGCACTAGTTGTTTTATCTAGAAATATGTGCCGTTATTTCTTGGCCCATCCCATTGGTGTTTACTTGGAGTTTCCACTTAAGAGAATATTACATAAGCCAGATTTGTCAAGTCTTATTTCCAAATGGGCTGTTGAGCTCGAGCAAAACGATATTTAGTTCAAACTAAGGAATGCAATTAAGGCACCGATACTGGCAGACTTCATAGCATAATTTTCCCCAAAGAAAGGCAGAGACGTAGGGAAAACACCTTCAACTGATGTAGCATGGAAATTGCGCTACGATGGGGCCCCGAACATCAAAGGCACATGAATAAGGTTTGTGCTAGTCACACCCAACAAAGAGGCAATAGAATTCTTTACACGGATAGGCTTCTCTACCACCAACAATGAATGTGAATAAAAAGCTCTCATCAATGTTATTGTAGCCACCCCATTTTTGACCGCCCTTAAGACTTGGGCGCCACTGATTGCTTACTTGATGGTGCAGGCTATGCTATGCAATGGTTCGATTTCTTTGACAAGAAGAGAGTCAAATCCTAACCTTACACCCCATTTTTGAACTAAAACTATTTTGACCAAAGATTTTAGATCTTAAAACCCTCTCTTTCAAAATATTTTTGAAAAGGTTCCTACGATGTTCCGAGGCTCTCATTTCGTTAAATGTTGCGCTTTTCGGTAAACTGAGCAAGGACAAAGTGGAAATTAATGAAAGAGAGATGAAATCTCTGGAAAAATCTTTCAAAACACCTTATTTAGGGGTTTGGGGTTGAAGAAAAGAGGAGAGGAGGGAAGAAACCACGTTGGGGAAGAAGATGGGCATGAATTGTTAAGAGAAAGTCGAGCAACCCTCGCTAAATCGGGCCTATCCATTTGTACACTTGGATTTCAGCTATGAGGCCACCATCATTGGAAACAAGATTTCTGGGGCTTCATTCTGCACTCAAGAATCTCCTAAAGCCAAGTCTGGATGGGGGAGATATGGTTGGTTGAAGTTGGGCATCAATCCGATTAGGACCGAAACTGAGCACTCTTCACTAAAATGAGCATAACTTTTTTCACACTTGGAATTTTGATGTGAGGATGCCACCGTTGGAAAATTTACTTCCGGGGCTTCAATTTAGACACAATAATGACATGAAAAAGAGTCTAGATAAAGGAGTTATGCCCATTTGAAGTCGGGCCTGAAAAGTAAATTTTTATGGCCGGTCGGCCAGAAAAGCGGCCGACAGAGTGGCTGGTTGGCTTCTAAAGGTGGTCGGTTGACCACTTGTGTTTAAAACTCAGATATTTTGTAGATATTTACCTCCAGCTATCTCCCACAAGCTCCAGCTGTCTATTTTGCAGATATTTCGACCAAGGCTTGTATTTTTGCTATATATGGAGGCCATTCTCTCATATTGAAGGGTTAGCAATTTTGGGAGCTTCTCTCTCTAAAAAATCCCCTCTCTCTACATTTCTCTCTCTCTAGAGTTCTCCCTCTCTTGCCCTTTTGTGCATACAAGAAGAGAGTGTGCATAGAAGTAGAGATACACTTCTTATTTGCCTAGACATCCTTTATCAAAGTTGCATATCTTTGGGCTGAGGTCCATTGGAACCTATTTTGGGCTGTTAAAGGCTTGGTTTTGGTTCAGAAAGTTGCTATTTTGTTGTTGTGCGTCAAGGGTAAGAACTTAACTCTTTTAAGCCTTGTTTTAATTCATTGTTTGGCCACCTTTGCATGCTACTTTGAAGCTGGTTTTAACCTCTAAAAAACTCTATTTTCAAGGTTTTAAAATGGTGGTTTCAGGCTTGTTAGGTTAGGGGGTGGTTTCCCCTCCTTTGCTGTTTGGCTTGTAAAGCCTTTTGAGCCATCTTTCAAAGCTTTTGAAACAACCTTTTCTTAGCCTTTTAACCACTGAATTCAAGGGGAATTTCAGTGGCAAATAGTTGGTTTTGAGGTCCAAAATAGGAGGGGGTGGCCTCCCCTCCTTGTATCTTATTTGCATGTGTTGATGGCCCAACATGTGAGCATGTTTTTATACCATCTCATGGCTTGATCTTAGTGTATTTTTGGCCTTATTTTAACATGTTATAACTCTGTTTTTGGCTGGTTGGAGCACCTCTTGTTTGCTTCTTACACTTGTAGTGTAATTTTGCTCACTAGCCTAACATGCCTAATGAGTTAGCCTATTATTATAGCTTTTGTTAGCTCAACTCCAGCACATTTTTGCTACTGATTTAGCATGCTTTAGCTCTATTTTGGGTGGTCTTGGTCATATGTGCTTTGCTTTGTATAGCTATAGTGTAAATGGCCTTTACTAGCTTTAAGTTTTAGGGTCTCTAGCATGCTTTGTTTGTGATGTTTGCATGATATAGCATCATTTTGCATGTAATTTCGGAGCATATATTACTATCACACTCTCACATATCCCACTCTTTCATTGCTTTTGAGAGTTGTGCTTTGTGTCTTGTTTGTGAGCCAACATGCGAGCATGTTTTTCTTGCCTCTTGTGCCTAAGTTTCAGCATGTTTAGGTCACTGATTTGGCATGATTAAGCTCTGTTTTGAGCTGGTTTGATCACATGAGCTTTGTTTTATATGCTTGTAGTGAAATTGTGCTAAATTGCCTAGCATGTGCTATTGTTTTGGCCTCTTAATATAATTATTCTTAGCTTATTTCAAGCATGTTTTAGAACTCTATTAGGGTGTTTTAGGACTGTTGGTCCTTTTTTAGCATTGTATTGCATGCCTCTAGTGTTGTATCCTTCACTAGTTTCAATGCTTTTGGCCTATAATATGTTGTGCATGTGTTGCTTGCATGTTGTAGCACTTTTTTTCATGCCATTTCAGCACTGAAAATCTACAACCTCCCTAATTTCTTCATTTTTCCATTTGTTTTGGGAGTTGGTTAGCTTTATGATTGTGTTTAAGCTGGAGATAGAGCTTGTGCTCAATGGCTTTAATCCTCTTTTGAGGGTTTCTACTAGTCAAAGGCATGATCTCTCTCATATCTTAAACCATCCTTTGGTTGACCCCTCTCCCATTAGAGGACAATCACATTGGACTTAACCGGTTAAAGAATGGCTTGGAAATGTAAAATGTGTAAACAAGAATTGGATAAGTAAAACTTGAGCAAGATAAACATGTGTATTGCATTGCATGTGTTTGGATTGGACGTCAATCCAAACACAAGAAATGTGAGACGTTTCATACTCCAAGTGATGAAACGTATCACATTTCTTGGTCGCCGTCACCCTTGATCATGCATGATAGGGTGATAGCCATTTGAGTCTTATATGTGCATTCATTAAGCTTGTACAAACTTAGTTTTTTGGCCATCATGCATGAAAATACTTAATTGGTGGCTTGAGAGCCAAGTGTCACACTCCTTTGAGCTTGAGACATGATAAGGAGGGTGGTAGTACACACATTTCCATGCAAATACATTGTTGTGCCTCTGTTGTTCTCTGTTGCAGCAAAAATAGAAGTTTGGAAAAGCAGGTGGCTGACCGGCCACTTGATGTAGCCGACCGACCACTTTCACTAGGGGGCCGGCCAATTGAGGTGGCCGGCAGCCACTTTTTGTGGCCGACCGGCCACTAGTCCAGTTTTGTGCCAAAGTGTTTATGTTTTGAGGCAGAGGCAGTCTGGAAGATTGGTTCAATGTTCAGAGATCAAGGCGAGTGTAAACAGAGGCAACATTTGGCAAAGCGATGGATTTTTGGGAGGACGCAACCCAGCATGCATGT
Source organism: Camellia sinensis (assembly GCF_004153795.1). NCBI lineage: Eukaryota > Viridiplantae > Streptophyta > Magnoliopsida > Ericales > Theaceae > Camellia > Camellia sinensis. The sequence goes on from NW_021024822.1 coordinate 1,228,053, forward strand.
CTCCTTTGCCTCCAAGGCCGTTACTTGCTCCGCTTTATTGCTTTAATTAGTTAGTATAGCTAATTATTCAAGTGTTGTAATATTTTAATTAGTTTATGTAACTAGTTATTCAAATTCAATTGTGTTGTAATAATTAATTAGCTTAGCATAGTTAATTAGTTGTTTTGTAATAATTAGTCTAATTAGTTTAATTAGATTAGCTTAGATTAGCTTAGCTTATTTATTCGAACCCTCCTTTGCGAGAGCGTATGTTGTAATAAGTGTGTGTGCGTGTGTGCATGTCTTCTAACCACACGTCATTCTCCCTTTTACTTAACTTCTTTCGATGGTTAGTTTAGGGTCATTTTTGAATTAGCATACCTTATGCTTTGCATGTTTGCATCATTCATTTGTCTTGCATGCACCGAGGCTCCGCGCATCATTCAAACTGCATTGTCAAATTCAATACACTTATTTGAATACGTGTTTAAAAACATGTTATCAAATTGTTGCATTCATATGCCATCTTAGATAGCCGAGCCTATTTAGTCGCATCATTGCATGTGTTGCATTAGTCATTTAACATAGTTAGGAATCATGCATTTTTTCTAACTTTGTTTCTTTCCTGGCTTGGAGTACACTGTAAGTTTTACGCTTTCCATGTGGCTATTTGCTTAAGTGATTAGTTGCATGAGTGCCTGTGGATGAAGGCTTTATTGGTTGAATTGGGACAATTCGATGATTGTGAGTTGTAAGCCCACTTTGCGAAGTTGCAAAACATCATGTTTTAAGCCCATTTGAGGGTGGCAAATCCGCGCTTTAGCCCAATTGCGAGTGGCACCTTCAAACCATTTTCGAAAACAAATATGAGTTGAATTTGTTCCAATTCTTGTGATTTTAGTCTATACTTGTGTGTGTCACATAGTAAAGTTAGCTAAATAACCGGACTAAGAACACATGTGTTTATAAAAACAACATATCATGTTAGTAGAGGCCGACCTTTTGATCGGGTGAGCGGGGGTGCTCATTTCAGGACCTTTCCCTCTCGCACCCAAGTTCCCGAGCCGAGGCAACTTTGGTGATGACGGACACGTGGCCTTTGGCACGAGTCAGGGTTTCCTAAATTTCTCCAAAATAAATATTTAGGTGGCGACTCTGTAATCTGGCAAAGCAGTCCATGTTTGGCGCTTTTTATTCTAGGGTTTAAGTCCCCTTGTTGTCTTATTGACCTTAAGGAAAAAATCCGTTTTCCATGCAATACACACCATGCAAGCACAAGATAAGCAGAATATAGATTGATGTATTTTCTATTCCCAATATTACATTTGGTTGCACACATCTGATGTATAATTACCATTTTTCTTGACACTAGAAATTTGGGATGCACTTCATGCCGCTGTTGATGCTGATCTAACACTCGCGCAAGCAATTGTGGACAGTGCAGGGATCATTGTTCAAAGTGCCGATTTGACAGTATGCTATGATGAAAGAGGTACTCAAATCATTTTCCATGTAACTTCTTATTTTTCTTTATTTTTGTTAAATATTCACTCAGTTTACCCTAGATTCAAGACTTCAATAATAAATAGGGAACATTACGATGCTTTTGGGCTAAACTTGTGGCATCTTGTACTCAAAAAGTTTTGTATCCCTAACCTAAAAATTCTTGTTACAGGTGCAAAATATGAAATACCAAAATATGTTTTGAGTGAGCCTACAAACTTGATCCAGGACAGCTGAAAAACTGGAACCAACGTAGCACTTGTGTGTAAGGGACCGGATGTAGATCGTGTATATCATTCTCTTTAAAAATCTTTAACCAAGTCTGGTTCACCTTTATGCCATTTAAGTCGGCTTGACCTTTTGCTGTAGGTTTGTTGATATCAAACTCACAGGAACCATTTGTTTTTGCTCTTTTGAAACATTTTCTGCAATCACATAGCGGGCAATTAGTTCTTGGGCTTGTAGTTGGTCGTATGAATAGAGCATTCTCTCAACTTGAATGCATACATATCATTGTGAGAATATTATTGTGTCTTATAGATACACTATATTCTCACAATCATTCCATTTGTGTGACGAGATGTTAGTGTTTTACTTAGCATTAGAAATGAGATCCGTTGTCAGCAGCAGCACTTAATGAAGATAGAGCACATTGAAAAGGATTCTTCACTCACTCTGCTCCACTTGTATTTTCTGTAGTCGGTTCTGTAGTTAGTATTGTCTTTGTAGAAGAAAGATATCTCGTCATCCCCCGTCATTTGAACACTCTGTCGGCCAAACTCTAATGAATTTGCATCGATATCATATACGATTCTCATATCCCATCGCTGCAATGCTCCTAACATGGTTATATTATAGCTAGGTACCATTGCCACACAAACATGCCTTGCTTCATAGAAAGACAAATACATGAATCTTGAATCGACCACAAAATCACCCCCTTGAAAATGGAAAGTAATGCTTGGATACTCTTGAAAGGTTTCATCGTATTTATACCAAAGATCAAGCTGATTGTTTTCACCATATGTTCTTTCAAGTTTACCTGCATGGTAATATGCAAATGCACGAATCGCCTTATCATAAGCTTTTCCTTTAATGGCGCTGACAGGAACTCCGGAGTCTATGATGCAACCAACATTTTTTTAAAGAGAAGGTACCTCTTGGGAACACTAGGCGTCACTCGTCGACACTAATGTCTATCAAATTTAGTTTGTAAAGGGTGATCTTGGATTCATGAATGGGATTGTTTTGACATCTTGTCCTCTTTGGACAAAAACCAAACCTTAAGTAGCTACGTTCATCGTGCAAACCTTAAGTAGCTATGTCCATTGACCGTGTGATTCAGTTGGTTTATTAAAGAGCCTTGACCTTTCGCCAACCCTAGTAACCCTGAAATCGCGTTGTCTTTGTTGCTATAAAAAGCGAAGCCTTTGTTGTTATTTGAACAACCAAAAATCATCTTGGATAAGTGTTTGTGGGTAACTTTCCTAAGTGGCAATCCAAATGTTTCCCGGGCGGCAATGCCCTTAGTTGCCCCTGAACCACCGCCACCTGAGCCATAGCTAAGGGAAGGACTACTACAACGCATAGGAAAGTGTTGCATAGGTTGTGGAAATCTTGAGTCATAACTTTTGGTCTTTTGGGTGAAGCAATTGCATGGTTCACACTGTGTCCATATAAAGGGGGTGTTTGGCAAGGTTGGAATAGCTAAAATAGCAATTGCATGGTCCTTTTTTTTGGGTTAAAATTCACAAAATAAGTTAAAATAGCTAATAAGACAAAGTATCACATTAAATCCATAATTATTTTACTTTTTCTTTTACAAACATTACATTCAATTACAAAAAAAATCAATTATCTTCCCAAATATAAAAATTTTAGCTTACTCAAATAGTCAAAAATTAAAATAACCTACTAAAATAATAATTTCTCAAACACTCACAAAATTAGAACCACAAAGTAGCTGCTTTGGGTCCTCAAAAAATGCCCAAAAAAAGGCCCCAAAACTATAGTAAGTATTGTACTGGTCCAGAAAAAAAGGTCCGCTTGAGTTAAAAAGATCTAAAGTTTCTTATAAGAAGAGGCCCAATCTGAATAAAAAGCCTCTTTTTATATTTGAAAGTCATTTGTTAATAGTTGGATTAGCACTTATGAGAGTTAGTATCTCCACCCTTATAGAATATGTAACGCCCTCAAAGTAATAACATTAAAACCCATCAACTTAGACATGCATTGGTATAAAAGATAAATATTCTTCTATTCATCAGAGTAGTGCTTTACAAAAGTATTACATGTTAACAACAAAAGCAAATGCCCTACGGGCTTGCAGCTTTCCAAGTTAACACTTGGTTACAAAAAGAAGAATGCTAACTCAATACATATTATGCCCTAGGCTTGAATTTACATGTAATACATCTAAAGAAAACAAATAACAAAACAGTCTGTCTGCCTCTAGCCTCCCAAGCTATGTCCTTGGAGGTGGCATGCTACATGTTCCTGAAAATGATGTCCCATAAAGGGGGAGCCACAGCCCAGTAGAAATATGCTAAACACAGTATGAGCAATAACTAAGACATTAGCAATTGATAAATGTTCAATTTCCACAAATCAATTCATAACCCATTTCCATCTCATAATCACTGCGACTATGTTTCATTCTACTTTCCATTTCTTAACAGTTTCGCAAATTATATCAATGGCTCAGAACCTAGCCAACCATTTCTATGAGACAGTAACTCATATTAAACATTTCCCATTTCTCAATAGATAAACATATTAGTTGTATCAACATCTCAACAGATAAGCATACAAGCTATATCTATATTTCAACAGATAAGCATACAAGCCG
>NW_021024822.1:1236682-1263503 GCF_004153795.1 Camellia sinensis
TGACCCGCTGGCTCGGCCACATTGGCCTGACCAACTCCCTCATGCTGTGCCAGAATATCATCCGGTAAAGGTACTTCCTGCCTCGCAGGCCTACCACGCCTAGCACCTCTTCCTCGTCCTACCCGATCTCAAGTCTATTTTAGAGAAACAACGGGAACCCTTTAACTGGTCAAACAGATCATCTATATGAGGCATAGGGTACTTGTTCTTAACCGTAGTCCGATTCAACTTCTGGTAATCAATAAAAAGTCTCAAGGCACCATCTTTCTTTTTGGCAAAGAGGGCTGGTGCTCCCCACGGAGAAACACTAGGGCATACAAAACCCTTATCTAGCAATTCCTGGAGCTGAATCTTCAACTCACTCAACTCGGCTGGGGCAAAACGATAAGGTGCCATAGAAATCGGCGCTGTGCCGGGCACTAAATCAATAGAGAACTCTATCTCTCGGTGAGGTGGCAAACTAACGAGATCCTCGGGAAAGACGTCCGAGTACTCACAAACCACTCTCAGCAACACAGTCTGGGTCTCATCGCACTCACCACTCATAAAGCTAGCAAGTAGACCACTAAGCTTATTCCGCCATTGCGGATCATACATCGGTGGCAACACACTACCAACCCAATCCCCCAAGAAATGGAAACACTCCCCACTCAAGGTACAAACTGTGACCCTCTGGCGGTAGCAATCAATAACAGCCCAATATGACGATAGCCAGTCCATACCCAAAATAACATCAAAACCCTTCATGGGCATGACAACAAAAGGAAAAGGAAGCCTATGGTCGGTGACCTCTATATCACAACCTCTAACACCTTGTTTCAAGATCAACTCACCACCAATAGGCGATACTACACATATAGGAGATGCTAACTGTGCCAACTCCAATTCCATAACAGATGCAAATGCAGCAGATACAAAAGAATGAGATGCAGCCGTATCAATCAATACACTAGCAATCGAGTTGCAAAACAGAAAGGTACCTCTCACTACTGATGGAGCCGGTACTAGGTCCTGCACGGTAACAACATACACGCGCCCTGTAGGCCCCTGATCTACCTGCTCACCTCTAAGAGCAAAAGACTGCTGCACTGACTGGGATGACGAAGCTCTCGGATTGGCCCTCGAGGCCTACACAGACTGAGCTGGCTGATAACTCCGCGTCTGCCTAGAACCAGACGCTCTTGAAGTGGCACTCAACTGTGGGCAATACCTCTTCAGGTGCCCAGGCTGACCACACTGATAGCAAAACAAAGGCTGGCCCTTGCCCTAACTCTGGCCCTAAGGTCTAGCTGAAGAAGAAGCAGCTCGCTGACCCCCTCCCTTCTGTGGGCAAACCGAAGACTTGTGACCTAGCTGGCCACACGCAAAACAAGTCAAGCCTCCTTGACTACCTCTCCCAAAGCCCGCACTCAGCACTGGAAAGGTCGATCTAGCCAAATCACCCTTAGACTACTGAGGGTTAGAACCCCTCTGTCTCCTGCCGTCACCCTGACCATCTTGGCTTCTCTTAGAGCCTTTCTTCCCTTCATCCTCTTCCTACATCATAATCTCCATATGAGCAGCAGCATCAACCAAACGTCTGTACTCTCAGATAAAGGACCCTCTAACTCTCAGCTTGAGCCCACACCTCAACTTCTGCTCAAACTCAAAACAACGGCGTTCCTCGGACGCCACCAGTTCAGGTGCAAACCTGGATAGACTAGTAAAAGGAGCCTCAAACTCGGCCACTGATAAGCCCTGCTGTTTAAGCTGGCAAAACTGCTCCCTCAGCTTTTCCCTAGCAGCTGAAGATAAGAACTTCTCCTGGAAATCATTCACAAACGCCTCCCATGCACCACCAACACTGCCCTTCTCGTACTTCCACCATTGACCCGCATCTCCTTTCAGTTGGAAGGATGCCGAGGTCACCTTTAAAGCCCCGTCCTCGATGCCAAGCATCTCAAACGTCTTCTCCATCTGTTCCAGCCACTCGTCAGCCTTAAGTGGCTCCTTTGGATCCCCTACAAACTCGTCCGGATTGGACCGGAAGAATTCCCTCTTCAAGAAGGAAGGCCTTGCCTCAGCTACGTGGGCCTGTTCCTGATTCCCTGCTCTGAGAATACCCAAAGCTCCTGCTATCTCTCGGACCAAGGCACTCATAGCCTGCTGACCCACTGGATAGGCCACATTGGCCTGACCAACTCCCTCCTACTGTGCCAGAATATCATCCGGTAAAGGCATCTCTTGCCTACCACGCCTGCTACGCCTACCACGTCCTCGTCTTGACATCCTAATAAAGGTAACCAATACCATTAGCACATTTACAAATGTGCCGAAGCTATAACACTCACGTCCTAATGCATGGACAACTGTAATTCACTCCACGTAAGCACATAATCACATAAGCAATTACGAATTTCATTTCCGGATAATGACAGTCCCGAGGCGTTACTAGAGTTCTGGTTAGAAACAAAATTGATCAAGTGATTTTCCAACAAGACTCCCAGAAACCCAAGGATCCAATCAACATCCTAGAAACTACATTCCATACCCACATAGTCACATAAGCATGTTATCAATTAAGCACATAGCATATGACACTACATCTAAGTCTCTATCAAGCGAGACAAACTCATTGTGATCCTAATCACTTCCCACGTACCCAAAGTATTTGAACCCGGGACGCTCTGATACCAAGTTGTAACGCCCTCAAAGTAATAACATTAAAACTCATCAACTTAGACATGCATTGGTATAAAAGATAAATATTCTTCTATTCATCAGAGTAGTGCTTTACAAAAGTATTACATGTTAACAACAAAAGCAAATGCCCTACGGGCTTGCAGCTTTCCAAGTTAACACTTGGTTACAAAAAGAAGAATGCTAACTCAATACATATTAAGCCCTAGGCTTGAATTTACATGTAATACATCTAAAGAAAACAAATAACAAAACGGTCTGTCTGCCTCTAGCCTCCCAAGCAATGTCCTTGGAGGTGGCATGCTACATGTTCCTGAAAATGATGTCCCATAAAGGGTGAGCCGCAGCCCAGTAGAAATATGCTAAATATAGTATGAGCAATAACTAAGACACTAGCAATTGATAAATGTTCAATTTTCATAAATCAATTCATAACCCATTTCCATTTCATGACCACTATGTTCATGTTTCATTTCAGTTTCCATTTCTTATCAATTTCACAATTTACGTCAACGGCTCAGAACCTGGCCAACCTCTTATATGAGACAGTGACTCATATTAAACGTTTCCCATTTTACAATAGATAGACATACTAGTTGTATCAACATCTCAACAGATAAGCATACGAGCTGTATCCACATTTTAACAGATATGCATATTAGCTATATCAACACTTCCAAAGATAAGCATATGAGCTGTATTAACACTTCCATAGATAAGCATATAAGCTATATCAAAACATTATCTGACAAGCATATGAGCTGTATCAGTGGAGTCCATCCCCTATCTTCTTCCAAACAACATCCGGTTTAGAGGTCCATCCCTTTTCTTCCCCTAAACTGTGGAGTACATCCCCTATCTCCTCCCACACACACAACATATATACACAAAGGTCATATACACAATCAATCAATACATAATGTTAATGTATTCTATCAACCGTCATACTCTATGACATATCCAATTGATTAGTTTTAGTTTGCCTAATCATCATGCATTGTCTACAACAATCAAAACTACCCTCCACCGGTAGCCCAAGCAATTATTTCTAAACAGATAATGAAAGCTCCAACAGATAAAATATCAATGTTTTCGAAAGTGAGCGATTAATAAATCTAACTCCACTATTCTACCATATAATGAACAAATTTTTATTATTTCCAACTCAATTCCATAAAATCACAATTTTCCCAAAATTAGGGTTTTCCACCCGATTTCCCAATATTGACCCAATGGTCTAAATATCAACAACCAACAACGATATCATTATTTTGAACCCACAATACACATTTTAGACTCAAAATAACAAAATCCTCTTTTAACATTTTGAAACCCTAAGCCCCAAAATTTACCCAACTTCAACACTTTATCAAAACAACCAAAAATCTAGGTCAAAGACCATAAGAGTGAGTAGGAATCTCTACCTCAAAAAAAACGGAGCTCAAGAGAAGAGAGGACGGATATGAAGTTACTCCAAATCACAAGTTTCTCGGATCAAAGTGTAGCCCTCGACGAGCAACCCAACTTTTACAAAGGCCAAAGGATAGAGAGACACTCTAACTAGATTAAACCCTAGAGAGAAGGGAGTTTCTAGAGAGAGGAGCTCTCAAAATGCCTTTTTAGAAAGTAAGAGAGAGAGAGAGAGAGAGAGAGAGAGAGAGAGAGAATGTAAAAAGTGATTTTAAAATGCCCAGCTGCCAACTGATATACGACATTCCCGCTCGAGCGGAGAACACAACGCTCGAGCGTCAAGAACAAAAAACTAGGTACGCTCGAGCGCAAGAAGGCCCGCTCGAGCGCCAAGACACAAGAATAAAGTACATCCGCTCGAGCGCGAAAACCAGTCCGCTCGAGCGTAGATTTCCCCCTCCCAGAACTTACACCAAAGAGTACTACTCGCTCGAGCACCAGAATACCCGCTCGAGCGCTACCGCTCGAGCGTAAAGAAACCCGCTCGAGCATAAAAATCACACCTGCAGAAGTTTTGCAGGGACACGAAAAACTTGGAGTGTGCAATCTCCGCTCGAGCGCAACAAGGCCCGCTTGAGCGGAACGACCAAAAACCTGGCAACAAGATTTTTAGACCAAGGTTCAACCCACCTGTTCGAAACAAGCCCAACACATCCTATAACTCAAACAAATGGAATTAAAGGACGACAACAAGATAGATACAGCTACTAACTCCACGGAACTGAGTCCGGAATACAACAGAACAGTAAAGGGACAACCGGGATCGCTATATCATCCCCGAGCACTAACCTTCTGGTTATTTCTCTGCGCAGCCTCTGATTGCCCAGTGAACCTACGTCTCCTATCCATCTCTAGCGCCGATGACTCTGAATATTCTGCCGGCACAAGGATGATTTCAGGTCGATGATTTCCTCATTATTAAATCACTTCTTCTGGTATGATCGAGAATAACGGACCGATCTCAAGATCTTCTTTGGAAGCGTTTGTCACAAGATTGGGGACATGACGGGGTAACGAAAAAACAATCGCCCTAGTGAGAAATTGATCTATTAGCACTTCAGCCAGTTTAGAAACAGTTGCAGTGCACCTCCAAACTGTCTATAACGCTGGCAAATTCACGCCTCAAGACTCATTATGACGCTCTGTATTTATGGATCAATGATCTGTAGGCATGAAAAATACAATTAGCACAATACATAAAAACAAAAACAAATGACAAAACAAAATAAGCGATCGCTCGCAAGAATCATCGGCGATCACAAGCACCCAATACTCAAGGCACAGTAGCAACACCCTCGGTGAAAAGAAGAGATGAAAATTTCTAACTACCTGAAACCATAACTACATCTTCAATCTCTATTGTGAAAGTTTCAGGAAGTAGTCGAACAAGCGATCTATCCCTATCACGACGCTTAGAGGCAAAGAAAAATGCCCCAAAAGTTGCTTGATAGAGACTGTAGCAGTATTGCAATTCCCTTAAGCCTAGGTCTAGGTTTAACATGTTATTCAGGGCAAGCATCCTGTTTACGATTTTGAAAAAAATTCGTAGTCAACAAAAATGAAGGAACTCCACAATAAGACAATTTCTTACGAAAGCAAGGATGAAGGGAAAACCTAACCCCACCATCTACAATGACAAATACTAACCATGGGATCCTATCGTCACTTGGGTATAAGAAATTGTCATTAGGGCGAGGAGGTTCTATGTCACAAGTCGAGCGAAATTGGGCAATGCCCTCTAGGCTACTAAGCAAATAAGCGTACTTTTCCATTTTCAACACAAATCTAAAGGAGATTGATACGAAAAAGAAATACAAAAACACTTTCACTATAAGGAAGAGGAGACCCAGGACGGAAGATTTGAACGATGGAATGAGAAAATGTGGTAGCACTAGATGAATTTTGGTCGAAATAGCTATCGAGAAATAAGTCCCAAATATCAATGCAAATGATTTGTGTAGAGGATGGGTAAATGGTGCATCCTTCCAATATGCATGTCGCTTTATTTGAATAAGTGTGGCCTCGCATTTAATACTAAGTATTGATAAATGTTTCAAGCTTCCAACACATGTCCAGATGACGTCAGCTCGCCAAAATCAAGAGCCTTCAAAAAACAAACCCTATATCACAAAACGTTGGCTTAGAATGATGTCGACCTCTTGCTTGGAGCAAGGAATGGATCTATGATGATCCTCTATAAAAGCTATCCCAGGGATAGTATTTCGGCTTAGAATAATGTTGATCTCTTGCTTGGAGCAATGAATGGATCTATGATGATCCTTTACAAAAACTACCCCAGGGATAGTACATCGGCTCAGAATAACGCTGATCTCTTACTTTGAGCAAGGAATGGATCTATGATGATCCCCCTAAGACAACTATCCCAAGGATAGTACTTTGGCTGGGACTAATGTCGATCTCTTGCTTGAAGTAAGGAATGAATCTATGACAATCCCTCTATAAAAACTACATGAGTGATAGCACATCAGCTTACAAGCTATGCCAAAATCCTACTTATAATAAAGAATGGATAGTGCATATACTATAATGAATGCAAATATCTTGCGAAAAGCAAGAATATGATTTATGGCAATCCTCCCATAAAAAAATATTCTAATGTTCAAACACAATCACAGGTGTAGTACAAGGTACCCTAGCCACTTGTGTAGGCCAAAAAAAAAAAAAAACAAAAAAAACAGCAGCAACAACAACAACAACAACAACAACAACAATAATAATAATAATAATAATAATAATAACAATAAGAAGAAAAAGAAAGTTATAGCTGGAAGAAGCAAAAGGCATAATCCATAACATAATGTCAACATTCATAAAATCCGAACAATAATATTCATATAATCCGAATAACAAAGTTTTTTGATTTACAAAAATAAAATAAAATAAAATAAATAGAAAAGATCATGATCACTTTTCTTCAGAATCTCGCGCTTCAACTCCTTCGACAGCCTCATTTGTTTTTCGACCATTTCAGGGTGTAGATAAGGAATGTTCTTCCTCAAATTGAAGTCCACTGGAATATTCGTAGCCTCGAGCGCCAACACCCAGTCGTCTTCGAACAACATGTTCACGAGCTTGGCAAATTGCGCTTCATAAATGGTAGTGGCCTCACTGCACCCCTTATCCTTTGCTACCTTGACTGCATCCGCTAGGCTTTCCATTGAAGCGGCGAAAACATTAGCAAGTTGTTTATTCTCCTCCTTCAAAGAGCTGATCTATTGTTCAAAAGAATTCAACACCAAGTTCATTGTTTAGAGTTTTTGCTCAGCCTCCGCCGATTTCCCCTCTGCAGCTGCTATACGAAGCTCCAACTCTTTGATCTTCTTGCCCTGCCGATCACTGGATGCCTTCATCTTGTCTGCAGTCCTAATCAGTCTATTATAGCGAACCATAGCCTCATAAATAGAAAACAAACCCTACACAACAACAAAGTTTGTTCTAAAAGGTAGAAAAACAACAAAAGAGCATAACAAAGTAAAGAGAAAAGAAAATAGGAACGCACTACTAAGGAGAAGTGCAGAGCCTAAGAGAAGACAACAACATCTGACTGTTCAGCTAATCGAGCAATGTCAACGGGCAAGATTGACCTGCGAACTATCGTAATAGGTACTTTCACGGCATTCCTATTGTCGATCCGCATTCGTCAACTATCGATCTTTTAGAGCAGGCATGAACATGATTGGGGAAGCCGTAATAATAATATCAAAAGTAACCGCTGGAGACGACATAACAGCAATTGCAGAATGGTCAAAATGGCTATTCTTCCATATTTTGGCCGATTGATCGGCAGGGCACTTGCCCAATCTATGGGAGATGGTTGTGGAACATAGTTAGTAGAAACCACGTGTAGCTCGACTTTCTTCGCGCCCCCTTTCGGAGAGCTCTAATTGGTCCTACAGTTCGGACTCCTGCCACGGTTCTGAATCTAATCTCACAAAGTGCAATGTGAAACTGATAAACACCAAAGTGTCCAATCCGGCAAATCATTTTGGAAAACTGATTTCCAATCAAATAATGTCAAAATTGGACTGCTTTGCCAGATTATAGAGTCGCCACCTAAATATTTTGTTTTTGGGAAAATTTAAGAAACCTTGACTCGTGCTAAAGGTCACGTGTCCGTCATTACCAAAGTTGCCTCGGCTCGGGAACTTGAGTACGAGGGGGGAAGGTCATGAAATGGGCACCCCTACTCGCCCGATCAAATGATCGGCCTCTACTAACCATGATATGTTGTTTTATAAACCTCATGTGTTCTTTTTCTGATTATTAGCTAACTTTACTATGTGACGCACACAAGCAAGTATAGACTAAAATTGCAAGAATTGGAACAAATTCACTTCATGTTTATTTTTGAAAATGGTTTGAATTTGCCACCCTCAAGTGGGCTAAAACACGGATTTGCCATCAAACATGATGGGCTTTAAAACATGATTTGCCACTTCGGAAAGTGGGCTTAAAACTCATAATCATTGAATTGTTCCAATTCAAACAATAAAGCCTTCATCCACAGGCATTCATGCAGTTTAGCAAATAAGCACATAGCCTCATGGCAAGCATGCTATCATGGTAACATGACAATCGTAATCATGCAAGTATGTAAAAGCATAAAACTCACCGAGTACTCCAAGCCAAAACAAAAACTAGTTAGAAAGATATATGATCCTAACTATACAAGATGCCTAATGCAACACATGCAATATGTAATTAATAGGCTCGACTACTAACATGGCATATGATACAACTTGATAACATGCTTTGAAATACGTATTCAAATAAGTATTGAAATTTGCAGTTTGAATGATGCGTCGAGCCTCGGTGCATGCAAGACAAATGAATGATGCAAACATGCGAGCATAAGGTATGCTAATTGAAAATGACCCTAAACTAACCATCAAAAGTGGTTAAATAAAAGGAAAAAGACGTACGGTTGGAAGACATGCACACACGCACGCACACTTATTACAACATTACGCCTTCTCGAAGAAGGGTCCGAATGAATAAGCCAACTAGCTATGCTAATTAAGCTAATTATTACAAACCAAAACTGATTAACTATTCTAGTTAACTAATTATTACAATAATTGAAACTAATTAACTAACTTACACTAAGCTTAAAACAAATTGGAATTGAAGAACAAGTTGCACGAACTAATTAAGTACAACACTTGAATTGAATAATTAGCTACACTAACTAATTAAAGCAATTAAATAGCCTCGAGGGCGAGGGACGCACGCATGCTTGGTTGATTCCCTCCCGAAAATCCACCGCCTTGCCTTTGGATGCCTCTGTTTGCACTCGTTTGATCATCGAAAATTGCACCAACTTCCAGAACACCTCTGCTCCACCTCAGGAACATGCTGAGCAAACTTTTCATCGATGGTTGGTCGGCCACCCCTTCCTTGGAATTCTTTTTTTTGCTGCAACAGAGAGCAAACATAGGCAAAGAAGTGTATTCTCTAGCAATATATGTACTGTTACCCTCCTTATCATTACACAAGGTCCAAGGAGTGTAATTCTTGGCTCCCCAGCCATCAACCAAGCATTTTCAATGCATGATGGCTAGAGAACCAAGCTTGTACAAGGTCAATGAACGCACAAACAAGACCAAAACGACCACCACCCTATCATGCATGATCAAGGGTGATGGTGACCAAGAAAAGTGGCACGTTTCATCACTTTGAGTATGAAACCTCCCATTTTTCTAGTGTTCGGATTAATGTCTGATCCGAACACACGCAATACAACACAAAGATGCTTATCTTGCCTCTTTTACTTTGTTCATTTTGTTTACACATTTTAGATTACCAATCCATTCTTGAATTGATTAGTCCAAAAGTCAATGTCCTCTAATTGAAAGTAGGCTTAAACCACAAGTGCCTTAAGCATGAAAGAGACCTCATGCCGTTGGTTAGTAGAAACCCTCAAGAGAGGATTAAAACCATTAAACATAAGTGTCTCAATTTCTCACTCAAGCCAATAAAAGGTTCAAAGCCACTTTCAAAATAAATGAAAGAGTGAAGAATAGAGGGAGCTGACAAAGATTTCAGTGCTGAAATAGGATGCAAAATGACACTAAAATATGGAAGCAACTCATGCAATTCATGTTTAGAAGTCTAAAACATTAAGCTAGTGAAGGAGATTGCACCACAACCACACAATACAAGCCACAAAGGGCCAAACCAGCCCAAAATAGAGCTAAGACTAGTCAAAATAGTGGCCAAAACATGTTGAGATTAAAGCACAAAATACTATAAAAATATGCTCACATGTTAGCTTGCAAACAAGACTCAAGAGCAACTCTAAAATACAATGAAAGATTGAAGCAAATGAGCATGTGACAGAGCTATATACACTGAAATTACATGTAAAAAGACACCTCAACATGCAACCATCTCAAGCAAATCAAGTTTAAAGCCTTAAAACAATGAGCTAGTGAAGACCATTACACTATAGCCATGCAATACAAGCCCAAAACAGAGCTAAAACATGCCAAAATAGTACCTAAAACATGCTTGAATTAAGCTAAGCTAAGCTAGAAAATCAAGCTAACATGTGAAGCAAACTAGGCATGCAAGTGAGACACAAGGAGGGGAGGCTAACCCCTCCATTTTTGGACTTCAAAACATGCTTTCTACCACTGAAATAACTCTAAATTTTAGTGGTTTAAAGGCCCAAAAAGTTTGATTTGAATATGCTAAATGATGGTGCAAAATGCTTCACAATTAGTCAACAAGAAGGGTAGACTACCCCCTTACACAAAATGACTTCAAACCAACATGTTAAGGCTCAAAAACCAAAGTTTTTTGTAGTTGAAAACTAGGCCAAAAGTAGTATAAAAAGGTGGCCAAGCAAGTAATCAAAACAAAGCCGATAAGGTAAGACTTATACCTCTTGAAGCATAGCACAAAACAAACATTCTTTTGAGCTCAAATCTCCCTCAAAAGCTCAAAACAAACCCAAAAGAACCTCAGCTCGAAGATAAGAATGTTTGGTTAATAGTCTTTGTGCAAAAGTGTAGAGAAATCTAACTATAAGGCACAAAATAAGAGGAAAGAGAGAATTCTAGAGAGAGAGAGAGAGAATTTTGCTCTAAATTGTCTAACCCTCCAAAGTGGGGGAGAGACCCCCCTTTATATAGAAAAATAAGCTTCAAGCTTATATTCATCTCTCCATACACGTGTATAGAGATGGCCTTTAGTGAACAAAAACTGGCACAGTTGGCAAAAAATTATCTGAAAAAGGAGAAAAATGGCAGCCGACCATCACTGGTGGCCGACCGACCATCAAAGTAGCCGACCAGCCATCAATGTAGCTGACCAGCCACCACTGATGGCCAATAGGCACAAGCCATGGCTGATGGACTGTGGGGTTGCCGACAGGCCATCCTCTCCTCCAGACATGAAACAACAAGCTGTAGACACCCCATTTTTGACCGACCTTAAGACTCAGATGTCATCGATTGAGCGCTCGGTGATAGTGCATGTCGTGCTCGTTTCGAGGTTTTGGAGTTTTGGCTGAGAGCCTTGCCTCCGGGCCTCTGAACTCTTTGTGCTTTGGCTCGATTTGCGGACCGAACCTTGTTTCTCTTCCTTGGAGTGAGGGAGTGGTCTTGTGGACCACATTTTGTGGTCGTAGACCACTTTTCTCGTTTGGAGACTAGTTTTCGATTTTCAAAGCCTTCGGCCGTGCGCCTTGTCTCCGGACCGCTTAACGTTCTCCATTTGGCGTGGTTTTCGAACCACACCCACTGTGGTCCGGGAGACCACTTTTGTGGTTGTAGACCACTTTTGATGCCCGTAGACTAGTTTTTGAGGCTTTCGACCGCGTGCCTTGCCTCCCAAACTTTTGTCTTGCATCCGTTTTGGTCTGTTTTTGGTACAAACCTTGTTTTTCTTGTTTGGAAGGTGGTACAAGGATGGGAGACCAGTTCTTTCCCTTGGAGACCAGTTCTTCCCGCCAACTAGTTTTCTGGTCGGCCAACTAGTGTTCTTGGTCTTTGGACCACCTTTTTTGATCGGCCACCACACCACTGCATTGTTTTCATGCTCTAGACCTTCTCCCACCATGGCTGACCACTTGTTGTCTTGGGAGACCAATTGTGGTGGTCGGCCGACCACTTCAAGTGGTCTACTGCTTTTTGTCACCTTTTTGAAGATATTTTCATCCAGCTAACACAGCTGGAAGGCACTAAAGCCATCCTCCATATACATGTATGGAGGGATGGCCTTGGACCCTAAGCTTGTCCACCAAGCTTGAGTTTGGTTCTCTATAAGAGAGAACCTCCCCCCTCCTCCTCCAGGTTCAGTTTTTTTGGGCTTGGAAGACATAGATACACTTTTGTCTATCTTGCTCTTGTTCTTCATTTTGTGCCTTAAAAGTGTAGTTTTACCACACTTTAACACTCAAACACACACTCAAACACCATCCTTTTGTTGTTGAGGTGCTTAGGAGCTGGTTTCGGTGTTGTTGGATTGGTTTGAGCTTGGAAAACCTGTTGGAGTTGTAGTTTTGAAGGTGTTCTACAAGGGTGAGTCAACTAGCCCTTTAATCTTTTGTTTTGCTTAAGCTTTTATACCTATTTGCATGGCATTTTAGACTTAACTTCTTACTACAAAAAGTTTTTTTTTTTCAGTCCTTAAAATGTTTGTTTAAGGTCACTTTTGTGTTGGGGGTGGTCTATCCCCTTTTAGGCCTTGTTAGGCCTTGTTTTGAGCCATCCCTTTTGGCTCTTGTTTTAGCCTTTGAATGGCATTCTCACCACTAAAATCCAGGGGATTTTCAGTGGTGGAGAGGTGGTTTTGGGGTCCCGAATAGGAGAGGGTCATCCCCTCTCCTTGTATTTTGAATACTTGTCATATATGCCTCATTTTTGAGCATGTTTATTAAGCTCGTGTTGGCTTGTTCCTAGCATGTATTTAGGGTTATTTTGAGATGGCATGCCATTGTTTTTGGTTGTCTTGAGCACCTCATGCATGCATAATACACTTGTAGTGTAAATCTTACAAACTAGCTTTGTGTGCCTCATGTTTGAGCATGTCATTCTAGCTTATTTTGGGGCCATCTCAGTAGGTTTTGGGTGTTGTTTTAACATGACTTAGATCTGTTTTGGGTTGGTTTGGTTGGCCCTTGCATGCCTTATACACTTATAGTGTAAATCTCACAAACTAGTCTTGCATGCTTCACGAAGTAGCATGTCTTCCTAACTTGTTTTGAGTCCATTTCAGCATATTCTTGGTGATGTTTTTTCATGCCATACCTCTGTTAAGTTTTGGTTTGGTTGGTCCTTGCATGCTCCATGCACTTGTAGTGCAATTCCATGAACTAGCCTAATGTGTATCATGCTTGAACATGTTATTCTAGCATGCTTTTGGCTTAACTCTAAGAAGCTTTTGTCCATGTTTTAGCATGCATAAGCTCTAATTTGTGTTGTTTTGGTCATGCATGCCATGCTTTGTATAGCTATAGTGCATTCTAGCTTGTTAGTTTTGTGTATCAAGTCCACTAGCATGCATTGCTTGGTCTATTTGAATGATTTGGAATCATTTGTTATGAGATTTCAGTGCATGTTTCATGGTCATGCACTCACATTTGTCACTCATTCAACGCGTTGGAGGGTTGGTCCTTTATGCCTTAACATGAACCATTGCGTATGCCTTCATGCCTAAGCTTGCGAGCTACCATTTCAGTGTGTATTTGGGGTTATTTTGCCATGATATAACACTAATTTTTGTGGGCGAAGACATCTCATGCTTGGTCTTGATAGGTGTAGTGTAACCCTCCCTTTTGGCCTTGCCTATTCCATGCCTTATGCCCTTCATGCTAGCTTGTTTTGGCTTCCTTCCATACATGTTTTAGTATCATTTTGACATGTTCTAGGAGTGTTTTGGGTTGCCCTTGCCATATGCTTCATGTTTTGCATAGTTGTAGTACAAATGCCTATGCTAGTTTCAAGCTTTGAGCTTCATAGCATGTTTCATTTGTGTTGTGTATATGATTTGGCATCATTTCACATGACATTTCAGAGCATATAGGATTGCCATGTTCCTATTTCATTCACTCTTTAAGTGCCTTTGAATGTTGTGCATTGTTGCCTTGTTTGTGGCTTAGCTTGTATGCTTGCATGCCTAGGCATTTGAGCCCCTATCTCAGCATGTTTTAGTCTTTGTTTTGACCTACTTGAGCTCTGTCCATGATTGGTTCAATCATTTATGCCATGTATTGCATGCCCCTTGTGTAGTCCCTTTAATGGCTTTGTGCCTTAGGCCCTCTTGCATGCTTTACTTGTGTTATTTGAATGATTTGGCATCATTTCACACTTGATTTCAGACCCTTTAGTGTTGTCACACTTCCATGTTTATCGCTTCTTCATCATGCTTGAGAGTTATGCTCTTATGCCCGGTCAATGGGCCTTTGCATTGTGCATGCATTTACTTTGTGCTTCATGCCTTAGTTTCATCATTATGGCCACTGATTTGGGCATGGCTAAGGTCTGTCCATTTTTGGTTTAAGTCCATTGAGCATGATTGTGTACATGTTGTTTGCATGCCTATGTTGCCTTGCATTGTGTATGCATGCCATTAGCATTGATAGGTTGCTTAAGTCACATTGCATTGAGTAAGCCATGTTGTTGTTTGCATTGTGTATGCTCATGTTGTTCATTGCATTATGTATGCCATGTTACATTACATGTTTAACATGCTTGTTATTTGTTGCATTTTGTTTGGATTAAATGTTAATCTGAGCACGAGGAACGAGAGACGTTTCATACTTAATGTGATGAAACGTGCCTCAATTCTCGGTCGCCGACGTTCTTGATCATACATGATAGAGTTCTAGGCTTTATGTGTTTATGTGTGCATTCATTCCATATTGAATTGTGCAATTTGGCTTCTCAGCCATCACGCATAGAGATACGTGATTGGTGGCCCGAGGGTTGAGAATCACACTCCCTTGAGCTTATGAAATGATAGGGAGGGTGGTTGTGCACACATATGTTGCAAATACATTGCCATGTCCTTTCTTGCTCTTTGTTGCAGCAAACTGGAGAAATGCAACAACAATTGGTCGGCCAGCCAGAAAAACTAGCTAGTCGACCACTTTTTTCTGGTCTGCAACAATAATAGGTGATTGGCTAGTGGCTGGTGACACCCCTAGGTGGTCGGCCATGCTCCCACAGGTCCCCAAGGTGAGCTGCAAGCTTTCTGGAGCTCAGTGCAAGGTTCTGAGAACAATTGCAAACAGAAGCAAGTTAGGGCATCGCGACGGATTTCTGAGCGAAGCAACCGGGCATGCATACTCTTCTCCCTCTGAGGACATTGCTTTACTGCTTTCCTTAGCTAGTTTATGCTTTGGTTTTGTACTTAAGTAGTTAATGTGTTTAGTTGCTTATTTGTTCTGTAATAGTTAGTTAACTAGGAATAATTAATTAGCTTGTTTTGTAATAATTAATTAGCTTGTTAGTTAATTAGTTGGCTTGTAATAATTAGTTTAAATTAGCTTAGATTAGTTAGTTTAGCTTCTTATTCGGACCGTCCGTCGAGAGGGCCAACTGTTGTAATAGCGTGCGTATGTGTGATACATGTCTTCCATCCCCCATTTCTTTCTCCCTTTTACTTAACTGCTTACGATGGTTAGTTTTAAGGTATATTTTGATTAGCATCCTTATGTTTGCATGCATGCATCATTTATCTATATTGCATGCACCGGGCTCGGCTCATCATACTAACTGCATTGTATTTCAATTCCGATTTGAATACATGTATCGAATTGTCGCATTCATATGCCATTCTAGAATAGCCGAGCCTATTTTAGCTGCATTTTTGCATGTGTTGCATTAGCCATTCTAACATGAACTAGGATCATGTATGATTTGTAACTAGTTCTCTGTTTTGGCTCGGAGTACACTGCGAGTGTTTAAGCTTTAGCATACTGTATGTGTGTAAATGTTGCCATGAAAGCATGCTTGCCATGAGGCTAACTGCTTATTTGATATAACTGTCTGAATGCTTGTGAGTGAAGGTTGGATTGCTTGAATTGGGACAATTCATTGAAATCCGTGATTTAGCCTACTTGCGAGTAGCAAACTTCAAACCGTTTTCAAACAAACGAACATGCAATGTTTTGTTCCAACTTAGGCGATCTAGTCTATACTTGTATGTTGTGCGTATCACATAGTAATTCTAGGTTAATAACCGAAATAAGAACACATGTATTTTCAAAAACAAAATCTCATGCTTAGTACAGGCCAATCTTTGATCGGGAGAGCAGGGGGGCTCATTGCATAACTTTCCCCTCTCGTACCCAAGTTCTCGAGCCGAGACAACTTTGGTGATGACGGACACGTGGCCTTAGGCACAAGTCAGGGTTTTCTAAATTCTCCCAAAATAAAATAGTTAGGTGGCGACTCTGTATCTAGCAAAGCAATCCATGTTTGGCACTTCTTTATAAAAATCAGTTTTCTAAAACGATTTACCGGATTTGGACTCTTTGGTGATTTATCAGTCTCACATCGCACATTGTGAGATTAGATTCAGAACCGTGACACGAGTCCAAACTTGTAGTAGCTAGAGAACAAAACGGATTTGCCCTCGCAGGCGCGGAGCCTGGG
The DNA here is from genome assembly GCF_004153795.1 of Camellia sinensis. Classification (NCBI taxonomy): domain Eukaryota; kingdom Viridiplantae; phylum Streptophyta; class Magnoliopsida; order Ericales; family Theaceae; genus Camellia; species Camellia sinensis. The sequence goes on from NW_021024822.1 coordinate 1,253,458, forward strand.
GAGTTCTCGGGGCACGTCTACACAAGCTCTTGGTCCACAACCAACACAAAACAGACAGGTTTCAAAGGCTCAAAGGTAAGGCACTCCGCCAAGTACTTTCGTCGTCCAAAACGAACACAAACAAGGATGATCATCGAGTATTCAAACGATGACGTCCAAGTCTTAAGGATGGTCATGAATGGGGTGTCTACAGTTGCCCCTCTTTGACAGCGCTCAGAAGTCATGAAATGACAGGAGTGAATGTCAAAGCCCAGAGATGACCCATTTTTGACAAGGTCGAAGACTTGGACAAACAAGTAAGCAAAACAAAGAATGGTTGCGCCCGCAGGAAGCCTATGTATCCCTTTGTAAGGAATCAAACCAGTGTAGTTCTGGGGCAAGGTGCAAATGATATGCACGATGCAACAGCATAACTTATGATCATGCAATGAGAATATAAAGCAACATCTAGATGCAAATGTTACAGCAAACTCATATATAAGCAAGTAAACATGAACCAAACCACATTTCATGCAGAAATGAGGTAAGAAAATTATGCAGGCTTAACTACGCATCACGCAGGAAAGACACAGAATAACACAGCCGTCGGGCGCACCCGAGGCCTCAAACAAGATTCCAACGCGTTGCACGCAGAAGGAAATAGGGGATGGTGTGAACACTGGGACACGCCCAAATATGTCTAACCGAAAACATTCTAACATGCCATACGTGAGAGGGAAAAGGGAATGGTGTAAACACCGGAGGGTGGTATAAACATCGGAGCACGTCCTAATGTTTTTAACTAAGGCAAGGTGGTATAAGCATCGGAACACGTTCCAAACGCTTCTAATCGGGGGGGTATAAACATCAGAGCACATCCCAATGTTTCTAACCAAAGCAAGGGCGTGGTGTAAACACCCGGCGTACTCGAATGTTTCTAAGGAACAAGGGGTGGTGTAAGCATCGGGCGTACCCAAGTACTTCTAACCAACAAGGGGTGGTGTAAGTATCGGGCGTACCTGAGTACTTCTAACCAAAGCAAGGAGTTCAAGGGGGCAGGAATGATCTTACCCGGAATCCCTCTGAATGAACCGTACATACAATATTGTCTGGTTGCAGTAGCTTTGAATGAACCGTACATACAATATCGTGCCTGCATAAGAAAGAGACTTAACAGATACAGCAAGATAAGAATGCATGTTCTATGCAAGATTAACAGCATGTTCTATGCTAAATACCAAATGCATGTTCTATGCAAATGTGAGAAGCGCATATTCTATGCAAGCTTGAGAAGTGCACATTCTATGCAAACGTGGCAAATGCATGCTCCATGAAAGATTAACAAATGCATGTTCTATGCTAGTGAGAAGCGTATATTCTGTGCAATGTGGCATGCTCCATGCAACATCAAAATGCATATTTTATGCCATACTAGCAAACTCATGCTCCATACAACAGACATAAACACTTCCATGCGAATGTGAGAGCATATACAATGCAATGCCATGAGAACACTTTCCATGTGAGATAAAGAGCATATACAATGCAATGCCAAGAGAGCATTTTCCATGCAAGATAACAACAATACATATCTTATGCCAAGCATGTCACGCACTAAAGTACAAAACGCGTGTTTAATGCCCAAGTAGAAGCACGGTCTATGCTAAAGTACAAGATACGTGCTCTATGCGAAGGTACAAGTACATGCTCTATGCGAACAAGAGACTATGCAAGACCTCATGTGAAAGGCACGTTCCATGAAATGACAAAGAGGTGCACGTTCTATGCGATGACAAAAGCGGTGCATGGTAAAAATGACTCGATCGCAACCTTCAACTTACCTCTCGGAGGGGTTGCAATAAGTTAAAAGGATACACCTCGCACGTGTTGAGTATCACACACTGAAAACACAGTTCGAAGCTTCTGCAGAGCCCATTTGAGCTTAAAAGTGTACTTTCCTTGCACTTTCTTGAGGGATTAGGGCATAAAACAACAGAAAAACATCCAAGGAGAGCACTGAAAGCCTGTCGGCCACTCTGGGAAGCCATCGGCCACCCATCGGCCACCAATGGTAGATTCGGGGCAAAATTGCCAATTCACCTCGGGTTTTTAAGTATGGGATTCCAAACCCTTTTTCCATACTACCTCAAACTCGAAAATCCTTCTCCTCTCACTCTAGACCATTTTCCTCCTTAGATCCGAGCACCACACACGTTTTCCAACACCCCGTAAACATTTCCTTCGCTAAACCCTCATAGTTTACACCACTTTGAACTGATTGAAAGTTGCTTTCGATGTTTCTTTCTTCATTTCCACCACTTGAGGTTTGTTTCCCTCGAGTTACCATTGAGTTCGGTGCCCTTTTCCGAGCTTTGACCTTTTCTTCCATTTTTCCTCTCTTAGAGTTGACTTTTGTTGACTTTTGGCATTCTTCGCCCATTTTTCCCATTTTCGACCATTTTCTCATCTTTTCTTTAGATGGCGAACGACATCCCTCACAACGGAGCTCCTCCGAAGTTGGAGATGGATGATCCAGAGTTCGAGCCATTGCCGCTTAGCATTCGACCTTTCGACCCGGCGACGTATCATCCTGAGATACACGTGCTACCACTCGATAGCATCTGTCAGTTCAGGGGATTTGCACGAGGCGCACCGGAGGACCTCTTACTCACGAGCTGGAGTCATAACTATTTCATGTCTCCTCCGAGGTATACATTGTACCCTTACATTTTCCGCAATGTACTTTGTATTTCTTGCGTAGCTTTCACTGCCTTTCATCTGCTCGCCCATAACACATTTTTGCACTATATTTCTTATACTGCCTTGCATCTGCTTGTCCTGATCACAGGGGGATTCACGCGCCATTCGAGGATGCGGGACCACCTCCACGAGGGAGTGGTACATAGAGCTCCCTGACGCTATCCGTCACATCATCGACGAGACCAGCTTCGGCGCATTCTGCATGGGGCTCTCACACCTCATAGCGAGCAGACCTCTACTGGGTGCTTTGGTAGAGAGGTAGTGGGATACCACCGATTCCTTTCACTTCTCTACCGTAGGGGAGATGACGATAACCCTTTTCGACTTCTCTATGCTCACCGAGATAGAGGTGGGGGGTCATCGGATTCCTTACGACACAGACATGGGCGAGTGGGAGGCCGCCCAGATTTATCTGCTAGGGACTCGTCTGCCTATCTCCCGATCAGGGATGGTTTGATACTCCTGGTTCACAGACCACTACAGAGGGACAGCACCGACGACTCGTGAAGAGACCGAGCACTATGCTTGAGGTTTCTTGATGTTCCTATTCGGCACTACCCTGTTCGCCAACCGGGCGAACACCGTCGGGCTATACCTTCTGAGTGCCCTGGTGGACCTATCCTGGGTCCGACTCTACGATTGAGGTGGCGCTGGCTTGGCCACCTTGTACGGGTACATGGGCTTGACCTCCCGCCGGAGCGATCATCTGATAGGAGGCTACTGGAGGGCCTGGGAGGTATACTTTACTTTTCTATCTTGCATTTCCCACATGCTCTCAGCTTTGGATTTTTTGTACACTGCACACACTGTAAACTGTATACATACAATTTACTTTATGTTTTACATACTCTGTCGTGCTTTTTGCTTCGTATTTTCTGTACACTGCACACACTGTAAACTGTACACACTGCAAACTGTACAAACTACATATTGCATTTTATGGACATGACGCACATGTTCTGCTTTTCGCATTACTTGTACTTATCTGTTGTATACCCACTGTGACCCTTGCGCTTTCTGCAGCTATGGGTGTGTGCCTACTTTCTGAGACTAGCCCCAGAGCCAGAGGTGGAGATGCCACATGTCGTGCCATACTCACATTGATATGATGGAAGGTGCCAGCGGAGATCCTGAGAGTCCTTCCCATTCTTCCGTCGATACTTAGACACCGTGACCGCGATCGAGGTAACTCAAGATTCGCTGTTATCTCCCTCTTTCTTTGATTCTAACTGATATCGCAATATCCAATGATAGCTAACAATCTACACACTTTCTATTTGCAGATTACTTGGCAGCCCTGGGCCACGATGCCTGAGGGAGTCAGAGACCAGTTCGCTGGCGCCCGAGAAGCTTCTCGCTTCCGGCTTCTGCTTGAGGGCCCTATTTGTCGGGCATGGTTCTTAGGGGAGCGATTTTTGCACTAGACCATCGGCTTGCCCGAGCAGGTAATTCCCATGCCACCTCTAACATATATGAGAACGACAGAGAGATACACTTTCGAGGAGATGATTGATTTCACTAGAGGCTGGGACGCCAACTTCTTTCGAGTTGATGGTGATTACACTGCCTTCATCCAGACATTCCTTATGCCACCTTTGACTGGCACTCACAGAGGTGAGAGAGAGAGGGCTCTAGTTGCGAGAAAGAGAGGCGGAGGGGCCAGGGCATCCGGGACCCATGGCAAGAGAGGTTCTGGAGCGAGACAGAGGACTGGCTGGCCAGAGCTACCTACCACACTCACCTACCAGCAATATTCCGAGGAGGATTGCTAGATCCCCATTGAGCCCGCACCAGCCGGGCACGAGCTTGTCGGAGTTCGAGGCCCGACTCCAGTATGTACCATACTTTACATTTTGCATATTTACTTCATTTCAATTATGCTTTATAGAACACTGATCTCCTCAATGCACTTGTAGGCACCCAAAGAGTACACCGGGCAGGCCCTCGAGCTAGTGGCTTCTTTGACGAAGATAGTGCAAAGGAGCATGAACCTGCTCAGCCTCTACAAGATTCTGGTAATTCCCTTCAATTTGCACTTCATGTCATCAAACTTTCTGTTGATACATTAGCATTTCAAACATAATCTGTTCCACACTGCACTGATCTAACATACCACATTCAACCAGTGCATTGATATATTGCTCTCATACACTGCATAGTGCATACATACACTGCACCTATACACTGCTCACAACATACATCTTTTGCATCTGATATACACCACGATTGATATATTTGACAAACTGCCCTTTCAGATCCCAGCCACTTTGAACATTCCAGCAGGAGCTGCAGTGGGACCATCTGTACCTCCTTCAGCAGCAGGAAGAGGGAGACGCGAGGCTCCGACTCGCAGCCGAGGTAGAGCTAGGGGCACTCGTGATGAGAGTGGCCCTTCAGAGCCTTTCCGAATAATGATGATGACGAGACGAGTGAGGACGAAGAGGCAGCGAGTCCACAGTCGGAGTCATCTGAGGATGGAGACGACGGCGCCAGCTCAGAGTCCAAGGGTGGAGATGATGCTGAGGCAGGTTCAACAGCTAGCTCAGACACAGGGGCCTCTGACAGCGACGCTGATGGAGATAACTCTGAGTCCATACCTAGGAAGAGGACGAAGAGGGCCTCTCGATCCTGAGGTGGCTGGCACTGATTTAGTTGTGTTCTTGTTTAGTTTCTTTTTGCTGCTACTTTTAGCACATTGTACAGTTTTATTTTCTTAAAAACTTTGTATCCTTTTTTGAAAAGAAACCATAATTGGAATGAAAAATCAGTTTTTTGATGAAAAAGTGTTGCATTTTATATTCTGAGCATCGCATTGCACCATTTTACACAAAAATAGGATTTTATGGAAATTAAGTTTTGTACATTGTATTGGCAATTCCTTATTCAAGTAGCGAACCAACCAACACACAATAAACAGAGTAAAAAAACTCAATACAACAACTCAATAAAAAAAACAACTCAATAAGCAAATCAACGACTTGATAATCAAATCAACAACTTGATAAGCAACTCGACAAAATTCTTAAAGAGAGATGGCAAAATGCACCAAGAGCAGAACAAGACATAGGTTCTTAGCATTTTCAACCCATGGATGGACCAAAAGGAAAAATAGGAGGCCATCGGCCATAAACAGATGCTGCCGGCCACCAAAAATGGCTATCGGCCATTAGTAGTAGCCGGTCGGCTACAAAAGGTGGTCAGTCGGCCACTAGTGCAGGGAACCTCTAGATTTCTGCCACCTGTCTTCCACTCAGCATCTTATCTTCTACAAAAGTGGGGACTTCGTAGTTTATTCATTCCAACTCTGTTTTTGCCACAAATGGAGCCATTCTTCACCGAAAAACTCTCAAATTGGATTGCAACTCTACATGGCTCAGAAAGAGTGAATTTTTGGGGTTTCGGGATAAATGCACTGTTCTCGCTAAGTCGTACCCCGCTGTGTTTTTCGTTCCTTCAAGCTGCGGCTAGATGTTGGAACCCGGTCACACATGTTTTCAGCTTCGAGGGGCAAGAGATGTGCCCCACAATTGAAGAATTCCAAGTTCTGATGGAATCCTGGCGTGACGAGGAAATCCTACCCCAGCCCCATTTTAGTCACATCCAGGCTTTAGGAAGGATGTGTGGGCTCACTTCACACGATGCTCGATCTTTATTTCACAACGGAGAGTTGGATATTCCCAGCCTCATCTATCGATTTTCTGATGCCGGTGACCGAGGCGATCGCCTCTGGCAGAGTTTTTGACAGCATGCTTTTTGTTTGTGTATGTTGGCTCATTTTTTTCTTGCCCCTGGCTTTGGAGGGTCTAGCATTCGTTTGATCGAAGTGGCCCAAGGCTTGAAAGAGGGCAAAAGCTGCATTGGCTTGACACTAGTCGAGACTTTGATGGGCTTGGATGATTTCCATCGCCGGGAGACAACCAAGTTCGTAGGAAGTCCGCTACTTTTACAGGTAATGTTTCTCACCCTATCTCACATGTGTTCCTTACATCACTCGGTACTCAGGCTCTATTTTTCTCTCAAAACCTTTTCTCACTTTTCTCTCCACATACACCTCTCTATTCTTTAATCTCTCTTATTTTTCATCCCTCCCCAGATATGGCTCATGGATAGGTTGAAAGTAGTGGATTCTTGCCCTGCATATTCAGCGCGCGGCTAGTTCTTTCGCCAACAACTAGTTGATTTCCCGAACGAAGGATGGTGGTGTACTGGATGTGCAACAGGTTTGCTGTTGACATTGCTTGGCATTGCCCCTGGTTTGATGTGTCTGAGATGAGCTACAACATGGCCCGGTAGCCCGGCATTCAGTTGATTGGCTTGACATACTGTGTCTTCTATTTTCCATTCCGGTTTAGGCGTCAGTTCAGACACGACCAGACTTTCCCAGAAGAGGGGGTAGAGTACCCGGCTCCATTTCCAATCTGAGGTTCACAACTAGCTCGATACCTCACTGCATGGAGGACAAGAGAACTTCTGGCTCCCGCTTCCAATTTCAGTTACGCCCTTTCTAGCAATTACATAGCTTGGCTCGAAGATAAGGCGCAAATCGGGCCTACTTTAGCATCTGAAGCTTCCACAAGCTCTGGGAGGAAACGCAAGAACACCTGACTCATCAATGCTCCAAGTTTATTGCTTTGATCTGTACTTTCAAGTTTTCCTTTTGAATGTAATAAAAAGCAACTTTAATTTGTATCAAGAGGTAGAGAACTCTGTATTGAAATCAATGAAATTGAAGTTGTGGGTATTGAAAACTTTCCTTTTGGTCCAAAAATGGTCTAAGTTGTAAAAAGATTAATTTGAACAAAATCAACTTTTATTAAAACTTTTCAAAACCATTTTCGATGAGGATCATAACTGGACACACTCGGAATCTATCATCGAGATGTACAACCCCGAATCCAGTAATGAAAAATTGCCCCTTATCTGAATAGCACTGCACTGTATTGTAACTAGCTCTCGTAGTGAAGATCACAACCAAACTCTTGGATGCAGAAAAGACAAAGTGTAGACGTCCCCCGAACGCCCCGGGAGGAACGAGCTCCCGTTCCGTTCATTTGGGGTCACTACAGCTCGGACTCTTAAATGTCACGGTTCCTAATCTGAACCAAAGAGTCCAAATCCAGCAAATCGTTTTTAGAAAAAATTGATTTTTGAAAAAGTAGTGCCAAACATGGACTGCTTTGCCAGATACAGAGTCGCCACCTAAATATTTTATTTTGGGAAATTTAGGGAAACCCTGACTCGGTGCCAAAAGGCCACATGTCCGTCATCACCAAAGTTGCCTCGGCTCAGGAACTTGAATGCCCATTTTGTCCATTTCATTGTCATTAATGCATTTTCCATTGCCTCGTTTGCGTGCCGTGTGCACGCATTTCGAGGCACTTCATTTTTATCCGACGGCATCCATGTGAGTGTGGCTGAGGCTCACTCATGTTGGTATAAGCCCATTTGTCATTTCCATGTCATTCATCGCATTTCATGCCTCGGTTGCGTGCCGTGTGCACGCATTTCGAGGCACTTCATTTTTATCGCGGCATCCATGTGAGTGTGGCTGAGGCTCACTCATGTTGGTATAAGCCCATTTGTCATTTCATGTCATTCATCGCATTTTGCCATGCTCGGTTTGCGTGCCCGTGTGCACGCATTTCGAGGCACTTCATTTTTATCCACGGCATCCGATGTGAGTGTGGCTGAGGCTCATCATGTTGGTATAAGCCCATTTTGTTCCATTCCATGTCATTTCATCTATTTTCATTGCCTCGGTTTGCGTGCCCGTGTGCACGCATTTCGAGGCACTTCATTTTTATCCGACGGCTCCATGTGAGTTGTGGCTGAGGCTCACTCATGTTGTATAAGCCCATTTGTCCATTTCCATGTCATTTCAAGCATTCATCATCCTCGGTTTGCGTGCCCGTGTGCACGCATTTTCGAGGCACTTCATTTTTAGGCATCTCCATATGATGCTGCATCACCTCATGTTCGCGTATAGCCGCATTTGCCATCGTATTGTCAGACACATCTATCATCGCCTCGGTTTGCGGTGCCCTGCTGCACGTATTTCGAGACACATCATATCATCGGCCTCGGTTTGCGTGCTCCGCGTGGCGCGTATTTGCGAGACACTATCCATCGCCTCGGTTGGCGTGCCCGCATGCCACGTATTTTGAGACACAATATCATCGCCTCGGTTTTTGCGTGCTGCATGCACGTATTCTGAGACATCATATTATCGTCTTTCGGTTTTGCCGTGCCCGCGTGCGGTTTCGAGACACATATCATCGCCTCGGTTTGTGTGCCCGTGTGCAGACGCATTTCCGAGGCATTCATTTCCATACATTCCTGTGTATGTTAGGATTATATTCTTAAGTTCATATTCATGGCATATCCATGCATATCGCATCGTGGTCCGGAATAGGAGGTTAGCCCGGCTTCTGGGAAATACGAGGTACATTTCGTATTCGAGTACGGAATGTGTCTCAATTCCCCCAGTTCACCGACACTCCGGATTATCCATGAAGGGTTAGGTTTTTGCTGTAGTTTCATGTGCATTCATCCTAATAGGGTTGAGTTGTGCATTTCGACTCCTTCGGCCAATCCAATGCCTCGGTATGCGTGATTGGTGGCAACGTGGATTGAAGACATGCTATATTGTGCATAATACATTTGCTATGCCCCTTTCCCTGCTCTCTTGTTGCAGCAGAAGGTGGGGGGGGGCGAGAATCAGCAACCTTTTGGGAACTTGCACGCATTTCAAGAACAGGTTGTAAACAGAGGCTAATTTGGGGGCATTCCGGTGGATTTTCCGCGCAAGACAACCCGGACATGCATCATCCATCAGAAGCAATGGCAGTCCCTGGCTGCACGCCAAGTTTTATTTGCTTTTCTTAGTTCAATTCATTAATTAATTAGAATTTTGTAATTATTTTTGGGACTGTAATATTCCTTTATTCGGGAACTGTAATATTGGATGTTATTTATATTCGGACCCTCTCGCGACGAGGGCACTAACTGTAATAAGTGTGCCGTGCAAGTGCTGATGTAATTGTCTTACCAACCCACGTCTTTCATACTTTTATTTATCCTGCTTATGATACCAGAGTTAGATTAGGGCATGTTTTAAATTAGCATACAGTATGACAACATTTTGCATTCATTCATCTGTATTGCAGTGCGCCGGGCTCGGCGCATCATACTAAAGTGCATTGTACTTTCAATTCCAAGTTGAATACGATGCTAGTTTGCAATTTCACATCACATCTTAGAATAGCGCGAGCTGCTATAGTTGCATTTTGCATGTGTTTGCATTAAGC
>NW_021024822.1:1263528-1281366 GCF_004153795.1 Camellia sinensis
GGATGAAATCATAAAGTAAAAGGGAGCACAATGAACTTGTATCTGCTACTCTTTTCCAACTTAGGATCAACTTCACAATGTTGCAATCCTTTGTAAATCTGGACAATTTTCGGCTCTTGCTAAATTTGGTCCATCCTTTTCAGGATATATTGGCTTGAAATTTCCAATTATTATCAACTTCATCTTTAAGAAACCTTAATAACATGACTGCACAATATTCCCCGAGGATGCTCAAACCACTACCTCAGCACAGACCGGCACTGATTGTAGTTCGAGGCCCGATCCCAGTATGTACCATACTTTCCATTTTGCATATTTACTTCATTTCAAATTATGCTTTATATAGAACACTGATCTCCTCAATGCACTTGTAGGCACCCAAAGAGTAACACCGGGCAGGCCCTCGAGCTAGTGGCTTCTTTGACGAAGATAGTGCAAAGGAGCATGAACCTGCTCAGCCTCTACAAGATTCTGGTAATTCCCTTCAATTTGCACTTCATGTCATCAAACTTTCTGTTGATACATTAGCATTCAAAACATAATCTGTTCCACACTGCACTGATCTAACAATACCACATTCAACCAGTGCATATGTACTATGCTTCTCATTACACTGCATTAGTGCTATACATACACTGCACCATACACTGCTCACAACAATACATCTTTTGCATCTGATATACACCACGATTGATATATTTGACAAACTGCCCTTTCAGATCCCCAGCCACCTTGAACATTCAGCAGGAGCTGCAGTGGGACCATCTGTACCTCCTTCAGCAGCAGGAGAGAGGGAGACGCGAGCCTCCGACTCGCAGCCGAGGTAAGAGTAGGGGCACTCGTGATGAGAGTGGCCCTTCAGAGCCTTTCCGAATAATGATGATGACGAGACGAGTGAGGACGAAGAGGCAGCGAGTCCACAGTCGGAGTCATCTGAGGATGGAGACGACGGCGCCAGCTCAGAGTCCAAGGGTGGAGATGATGCTGAGGCAGGTTCAAACAGCTAGCTCAGACACAGGGGCCTCTGACAGCGACGCTGATGGAGATAACTTGAGTCCATACCTAGGAAGAGGACGAAGAGAGGCCTCCGATCCTGAGGTGGCGGCACTGATTTAGTTGTGTTCTTGTTTAGTTTCTTTTTGCTGCTACTTTTAGCACATTGTACAGTTTTATTTTCTTAAAAACTTTGTATCCTTTTTTGAAAAGAAACCATAATTGGAATGAAAAATCAGTTTTTTGATGAAAAGTGTTGCATTTTATATTCTGAGCATCGCATTGCACCATTTTACACAAAAATAGGATTTTATGGAAATTAAGTTTTGTACATTGTATTGGCAATTCCTTATTCAAGTAGCGAACCAACCAACACACAATAAACAGAGTAAAAAAACTCAATACAACAACTCAATAAAAAAAACAACTCAATAAGCAAATCAACGACTTGATAATCAAATCAACAACTTGATAAGCAACTCGACAAAATTCTTAAAGAGAGATGGCAAAATGCACCAAGAGCAGAACAAGACATAGGTTCTTAGCATTTTCAACCCATGGATGGACCAAAAGGAAAAATAGGAGGCCATCGGCCATAAACAGATGCTGCCGCCACCAAAAATGGCTATCGGCCATTAGTAGTGCCGGTCGGCTACAAAAGGTGGTCAGTCGGCCACTAGTGCAGGGAACCTCTAGATTTCTGCCACCTGTCTTCCACTCAGCATCTTATCTTCTACAAAAGTGGGGACTTCGTAGTTTATTCATTCCAACTCTGTTTTGCCACAAATGGAGCCATTCTTCACCGAAAAACTCTCAAATTGGATTGCAACTCTACATGGCTCAGAAAGAGTGAATTTTTGGGGTTTCGGGATAAATGCACTGTTCTCGCTAAGTCGTACCCCGCTGTGTTTTTCGTTCCTTCAAGCTGCGGCTAGATGTTGGAACCCGGTCACACATGTTTTCAGCTTCGAGGGGAAGAGATGTGCCCACAATTGAAGAATTCCAAGTTCTGATGGAATCCTGGCGTGACGAGGAAATCCTACCCCAGCCCCATTTTAGTCACATCCAGGCTTTAGGAAGGATGTGTGGCTCACTTCACACGATGCTCGATCTTTATTTCACAACGGAGAGTTGGATATTCCAGCCTCATCTATCGATTTTCTGATGCCGGTGACCGAGGCGATCGCTCTGGCAGAGTTTTTGACAGCATGCTTTTTGTTTGTGTATGTTGGCTCATTTTTTTCTTGCCCCTGGCTTTGGAGGGTCTAGCATTCGTTTGATCGAAGTGGCCCAAGGTTGAAAGAGGGCAAAAGCTGCATTGGCTTGACACTAGTCGAGACTTTGATGGGCTTGGATGATTTCATCGCCGGGAGACAACCAAGTTCGTAGAAGTCCGCTACTTTTACAGGTAATGTTTCTCACCCTATTCTCACATGTGTTCCTTACATCACTCGGTACTCAGGCTCTATTTTTCTCTCAAAACCTTTTCTCACTTTTCTCTCCACATAACCTCTCTATTCTTTAATCTCTCTTATTTTTCATCCTCCCAGATATGGCTCATGGATAGGTTGAAAGTAGTGGATTCTTGCCCTGCATATTCAGCGGCGGCTAGTTCTTTCGCCAACAACTAGTTGATTTCCCGAACGAAGGAATGGTGGTGTACTGGATGTGCAACAGGTTTGCTGTTGACATTGCTTGGCATTGCCCTGGTTTGATGTGTCTGAGATGAGCTAACAACATGGCCCGGTAGCCCGGCATTCAGTTGATTGGCTTGACATATCTGTGTCTTCTATTTTCCATTCCGGTTTAGGCGTCAGTTCAGACACGACCAGACTTTCCCAGAGAGAGGGGTAGAGTACCCGGCTCCATTTCCAATCTGAGGTTCACAACTAGCTCGATACTCACTGCATGGAGGACAGAGAACTTCTGGTCCCGCTTCCAATTTTCAGTTACGCCCTTTCTAGCAATTACATAGCTTGGCTCGAAGATAAGGCGCAAATCGGGCCTACTTTAGCATCTGAAGCTTCCACAAGCTCTGGGAGGAAACGCAAGAACACCTGACTCATCAATTGCTCCAAGTTTATTGCTTTGACTGTACTTTCAAGTTTTCCTTTTGAATGTAATAAAAAGCAACTTTAATTTGTATCAAGAGGTAGAGAACTCTGTATTGAAATCAATGAAATTGAAGTTGTGGGTATTGAAACTTTCCTTTTGGTCCAAAATGGTCTAAGTTGTAAAAAGATTAATTGAACAAAATCAACTTTTATTAAAACTTTTCAAAACCATTTTCGATGAGGATCATAAACTGGACACACTCGGAATCTATCATCGAGATGTACAACCCCGAATCCAGTAATGAAAAATTGCCCCTTATCTGAATAGCACTGCACTGTATTGTAACTAGCTCTCGTAGTGAAGATCACAACCAAACTCTTGGATGCAGAAAAGACAAAGTGTAGACGTCCCCCGAACGCCCCGGGAGGAACGAGCTCCCGTTCCGTTCATTTGGGGTCACTACAGCTCGGACTCTTAAATGTCACGGTTCCTAATCTGAACCAAAGAGTCCAAATCCAGCAAATCGTTTTTAGAAAAAATTGATTTTTGAAAAAGTAGTGCCAAACATGGACTGCTTGCCAGATACAGAGTCGCCACCTAAATATTTTATTTGGGAAATTTAGGAAACCCTGACTCGTGCCGAAAGGCCACGTGCCGTCATCAACCAAAGTTGCCTCGGCTCGGGAACTTGGGTACGATTGGGGAAGGTCACTTCGTGAGCACCCCCGCTCGCCCGGTCATAGACCGGCCTCTACTACACTACATGATATCTATTTTTGAAAACTTTGTGAGTTCTTATTCCGGTTATTAGCCTAGGTTACTATGTGATGCTCACAGCATACAAGTATAGACCGGGTCGCCCGAATTGGAACAAAACATTTCATGTTTTGTTTTTTTGAAAGAGGTTTTGCTACCCGCAGGCAGGCTTGAAACATTTGATGATTTATTCCAATTCAGATAACCAACCTCTCCCCACAGGCATTCAGGCAGTTATATCATATAAGCACATAGCCTCATGGTAAGCATGCTATTCATGGCAACACTCACACGCATGCAAGGATGCTAAAGCATAAAAACTCACCGAGTACTCCAAGCCAAAATAGAAACTATATTAAGAAATCATGCATGATCCTAAATATACAGAAATGCCTCTATAGTCTGGCCTTTTTTTGCAGTGTTGCATTAGGCATTTCTGTATAGTTTAGGATCATTGCATGATTTTCTAATATAGTTTCTATTTTTGGCTGGAGTACTCGGTGAGTTTATGCTTTAGATCCTTGAGTTGCCGTGTGAGTGTTGCCATGATAGCATGCTTACCATGAGCTATGCTGCTTATGATGATATAATGCCTAATGCCTGTGCGGGAAGGTTGGGTATCTGAATTGGAATATAATCATCAAATGCTTTCAAGCCTGCCTGCGGGTAGCCAAAACCTCTTTCAAAAAAACAAACATGAAATGTTTTGCTTCCAATTCGGGCGACCCGGTCTTACTTGTATTGCTGTGAGCAACACATAGTAACCTAGTGCTAATTAACCGAATAAGAAACTCGAACAAAGTTTTCAGAAATAGATATCTGTTAGTAGAGGCCGCGTCTATGACCGGGCGAGCGGGGGTAATGCCCTCACGACAGTGACTTCCCCAATCGTTACACCGGGCTTATACCAACATGAGTGAGCCTCAGCCGCACTCACATGGGATGCCGGTGGATAAAAATAGGGTGCCTCGAAATGCGTGCACACGGGCACGCAAACCGAGGTAATGGTAAAATGACATGAAATGACATGGAAATGACAAATGGGCTTATACCAACATGAGTGAGCCTCAGCCACACTCACATCGGATGCCGGTGGATAAAAATAGGGTGCCTCGAAATGCGTGCACACGGGCACGCAAACCGAGGTAATGGTAAAATGACATGAAATGACATGGAAATGACAAATGGGCTTATACCAACATGAGTGAGCCTCAGCCACATTCACATCGGATGCCGGTCGGATAAAAAAGAAGCGTCTCGAAATGCGTGCACACGGGCACGCAAACCGAGGCAATGGTAAAATGACATGAAATGACATGGAAATGACAAATGGGCTTATACCAACATGAGTGAGCCTCAGCCACACTCACATCGAATGCCGGTGGATAAAAATAGGGTGCCTCAAAATGCGTGCACACGGGCACGCAAACCGAGGCAATGGTAAAATGACATGAAATGACATGGAAATGACAAATGGGCTTATACCAACATGAGTGAGCCTCAGCCACACTCACATCGGATGCCGGTCGGATAAAAAAGAAGTGCCTCGAAATGCGTGCACACGGGCACGCAAACTGAGGCAATGGTAAAATGACATGAAATGACATGGAAATAACAAATGGGCTTATACCAACATGAGTGAGCCTCAGCCACACTCACATCGGATGCCGGTGGATAAAAATGGGGTGCCTCAAAATGCGTGCACACAGGCACGCAAATCGAGGCAATGGTAAAATGGCATGAAATGACATGGAAATGACAAATGGGCTTATACCAACATGAGTGAGCCTCAGCCACGCTCACATCGGATGCCGGTCGGATAAAAAAGAAGTGCCTCGAAATGCGTGCACACGGGCATGCAAACCGAGGCAATGGTAAAATGACATGAAATGACATGAAAATGACAAATGGGCTTATACCAACATGAGTGAGCCTCAGCCACACTCACATCGGATGCCGGTGGATAAAAATGGGGTGCCTCGAAATGCGTGCACACAGGCACGCAAACCGAGGCAATGGTAAAATGACATGAAATGACAAAAATGATATGAAAGCATACTAATGGAATTTCAGCAACAAAATATGGGGGAAAACAGTCCCGAAATGAAGCGAAATGACATGAAATGCATGGAAATGTCCCGAAATGCAACATTAGGCACCCGAAATGGCCTATAGCCATGCTAAACATGCACAACATGGACATGCAATGCAAAGACAGAAGCTAGACAGCCCCAAAATAAGCACTTTTCCAGTTATAAACATGGCCAAACAGCAAATATAGGTATGGAAAAAATAGCATACAAGAATAGGGGCCAAGATAGGGGTAATGAAGCAAGTGGTATAAGCTAAACCCAAAATGTAAAATTTCCTTCTACAACACTGAAGATGGACCAAAAAATGAACATTTACAGTATATGGAAGCCTCAAAATCAGTATACAAATATGTTAAAAATGGGATGCAAAACAAGGCTCAAAAGGTGCTATAACATGAAGTATATAAAATAATCACCAAACAGAAAAAACGTGTGAATGAAACATGAAGTATAGGTCAAAACAAGGCCACTTTCAGTTCGGACCAAGGTCCAAAAACAGAAGCAAAGAGGGCTATCAATTTATGCAAAAATGGGGCCAAATAAGGGATATAACTACAAGTGACACATGGAGACACCAAACAATGTTGAGCCCTTCTCCAATGTTGAAGAGGGGCTCAAAATAAGCCTTATATTAGTTTACAACATGCTCGAAAATAAATTGCTCATGGGCCAAAAATAGCATGCAAAATCATGACATACAAGATGATCAATGAAGCAAGTGTATTATGGAGGGCTCAAACAGGGTTGAGCCCTTAATGAGAAGTGAAGATGAGCTCAAAATATGGCCCTTTTCAGTTAGGTCCGGAGCTTGAAACCCAAAAGAAGTGGGGCTTAGAAATAGATCAAGAAAAAGGGTCAAAAGGGTAAAAGTGTTACTTACCCTTGAAGATTCAAACTTTTGTTGCTTATTGGATGGATTTGCAGCTTCTTTAGCCTTCAAGAATCCTTCCTTGTTGCTGGAAATGAGATGGTGGTGGTAGAGCTTGGTGGTGTAGAAGGAATGATGGTTAGTGACTTAGGGTTTTTTGAAGAATTGACAAAGAAGAAGATGGAGTTGGCTATGGAAGCTTGGAGAGGGAATTTTCTAACCCCTACAAAGAACCAGGTTTGCTTGCTAAATAGGCCAAAGAAGGGGTGTAAAGGTGGGGGAAAAGGAGAGTAAAACTCCCCCACAAAATATCCCCCGGATACAGAAAATATCTGGGGGATATTGCCCTACAGCTATAAAGTGCACAGTGCAAGGAATACGGCCGGCCCATTACTTTTGCTGGAGGTGGCCGGCCGGCCACACCACCTAGCCGGCCGGCTAGGGGTCAAAAGGGTCAATGAGATTTTCTGGCCGGCCAGGTATTGGGGAGGTAGCCCTATGTGTGTACAACACAACCATGTAATTGAAATTCCAAGAAAGTGGGCCCAAGGGGTTCAACAATGGCTCGGAAAGAGGGGGTCAAAAGGGTCAAGTTGAATTAATGGCCGGCCACCACTTTTTAGTGGCCTCCCATGTGTGTACATCACAAATATGTGGTTGAAAGTTCGAGAAAATGGGCCCAAGGTGTTCAACATTGCAGTTAAAGAGGAGGGGCAAAAATGGAAAGAAAAATTAGTGGTCGGCCATGGGTTTTTAGGAGCCTCCCAGGTGTGTAGATCACAGATATGTGGTTGAAAGTTCAAGAAAAAAGGTCCAAGGGGTTCAACATTAGCCCGGAAGAAAGGGGTCAAAAGGGTCAGGTAACCTTAATGGCCGGCCACCAACTTTTAGGGGCCTCCCCAAGATGTGTAGATCACAGATATGTGGTTGAAAGTTGGCAACATAGCTCCAAGGTATTCAACATTAGCCGGAAGTTGGAAAAACGGGCGCCGGGAGGCTCCGGAGGAGAGATAACTGGTGCTGCAACAATTGCTGGCCTCCCACCCTTCAGTGACCTTCCTGTGATAAAACAGAGTACCTGCCAAAAATGAACGAAAACCGTGCAAAACGAATGTTCCGGCCAAAACACGCAGTTCGGGGTCCCGAAAATGGGCTGTTAAGCACCGAAATGGATTCGGCCCGAAGTGGTTTCTCAGACCCCAGTGTCCCTCAAAAGGGAGAATAAGTGTATGCCAAAAATCAGAGCGATAGGAGATGGTTAAGCGGTCCCGAACCGGGGCACACGGCCAACGGTCCCGAAAAATCGGAACCCGGACTCCGAAATGGGCAAAATGGCCTACGACCACGAAATGTAGCCTACGGACATTGAGAGATGGTCTACGGGACCTCTCCCTTCCCTCAAGAAAAGAGACCGAGAAAACCGAGTCTGGTTCGCAAACCGAGGCAAGGTACAGAAGAGGGTTCGGAAGTCTGGAGGCAGGGCTTGCAGCCGCGACTCTAAGACTTCTGAACAAGCACATTATGCAATATCACCAAGCGCTCAATCGGTGACGTCTGAGTCTTAAGGTTGGTCAAAAATGGGGTGTCTACAGCTGCCCCTCTTTGACTGAACTCGGAAGTCACAAGTGACGGGAGTGAATGTCAAAGCCCAGAGACGACCCATTTTTGACAAGGCCGAAGACTTAGACAAACGTACAAAGTAAACAGAGATGTGCCCGCAGGCAGGGGGGCAAAATGCAAAGTGATGTGCAAGAAGCCGAACATAACTAATGATCATGCAAATGCAGCAAGCTGTAATGAAGCAAGTATTCGCAAATAGATGCAACAGTTTTAAGCAAGAATGCAAAGCAACAACTACATTTCATGCAGTTAAGAATGCGGAGGATTATTCAATCCCCGCCACGTCTCACACGGAGAAGATACGATACCTGCGCGATTCGTCTGGTCGCACCAGCCTCAATTGAACCGTACATACAATATCGTGCCTGCAAAAGAGAGAAATTGCAACAAGTACAATATGCTAACCACATGTATTCGATGTGATTCCGAAAGTTTCGACATACGCAATGCCGGCGAGTGAATGCATCGCAATGCAAGAATGGAACGTGCGTGACAACGCACGCTCAAACATGGAGGCATGCTAATATCAAGAAATGTGCATGACAAGGCAAGTATGCTCATGAGAATGCGAGATAATGCATGATAGTACAAGATGAGCATTAATCAGGGTGTCATTTGTCGTGAAACAACGAGTACGGAAATGCGTGTTTCGGCGAAGGTAACTCAATCACGGCCTCCGATCCGCTTCCCTGAAAGGTTACAACTCATTTAAAAAGGATACACTTTGATTTCGATGAATGATGATGAGACACATGTCAGAACTTGAAACCGAAGTCTCGACGGAGCAATTTCGCGACCGGAAGTGTACTTTTCTTGAACTTTTTCAGGTCCCGGGAACTCCGATCCTTCTCAAAATTTGCAGAGAGCTAGGTGAGCATGTGAGGAACATGGCCGGCCATTTATCTTCCCAAGGGGAGGTGGCCAACCGGTTTCCATTAAAGCTAATGGCTGGCCGGCCATTTCTGCAAAAAGTAGATGGCTGGCCGGCTATAAAAAGGGGCCGGCCGGCCATGGCCTTTTTCCGGGGGCATTTTGGTCTTTTTCCCTCCTTTTTGCATGCCTCTTCAACTAAGGCTTGAGGCTTATAAAAGGCAGCCGAGCCTCACTTCATTTCTTGCCTCTTTCAACGCTTTCCTCTCCAGATCTGAGTTTCACGCGCATTTTCCAACGCTCCGCGCAAATTGTTTTCGCAAAAACACTTAGTTTTAAGCACTTTGGAGCGACTAAATTCCGGCTTCGGAGCTTCTTTTTGCATTTTCATCACTTGAGGTAAGTTTATCTTAATATTTGGAATATTTTCTCAGGAGTTGACTTTTGTTGACTTTTTATTTCCCGAGGGTTGACTTTTGTTGACTTTCTCTAATTTTTGCTCATTTTTGCTCCCCTTCTACAGATTCTTGAAAATGGCGGGCAATTCTTCCCACGGCGGAGGTTTTCCAGGTGCCGGCGATGATTTCGATCCCATGACTCTACCTCCGAGGACCCGACCTCTCATTCCCGGGAGGTACCGTCTGCCAGCACACGTTCTTCCACGTGCTGTCTTTCGCCACTTCACCAGTTTTGACGAGAGAGCACCCATGGATCTGCTTCTCAGAGAGCCGGAGCAGCATCTCTCTCACGAGGCCCGAGAGGTATTTACCTCATCTTCTGTATTTTACATCTCGCACCTTTGCCATGCTTGAACATGCAGTTTAGCTTCTGACATAGTACTTTGCTTACGTCTTGAACATGTAGTTCCAACACTTGAGTTTCTGAACACTCGGCTCATTGATTAATTGCGAACACACAGCTCACATTAGAATACACGGTTCAAACACTGATTTTTCGAACACATAGCCCGAATTCGAAAGTGAACACACAGCCCACACTTTAAATTTTCTGAACACGCATCCCAGATAGATAGTGAACACGCAGCCCACAATGTAACTGAAAGTTGAACACGCAGCCCAAATTTCAAATTTTCTGAACACGCAGCCCAGGTAGATAGTGAACACGCAGCCCACAATTTACTGAAAGTTGAACACACAGCCCAAATTTCAAATTTTCTGAACACGCGGCCCAGGTAGATAGTGAACACGCAGCCCACAATTTAACTGAAAGTTGAACACGCAGCCCAAATTTCAAATTTTCTGAACACGCAGCCCAGGTAGATTTACATGTAGCTTATTTCACTCCATCGGTATACAGCTCACTTCATCTCATTGGCACACGGCCCATTTTATCTCATTGGCACACAGCCCATTTTATCTCATTGGCACACAGCCCATTCATTTCATTGGCACACAGCCCATTCATTATACTGGCACACAACCCATTCATTTCATTATTGACACATGTATTCATTCTGAATGCAGGCTGGTTCCCGGAGTGTGCGGGGATATGGTTCGACCATGGCGCGGGATTGGTATGCCGAGCTCCCGGAGGGTGTCCGGGATTTGGTAGACTTGGCAGGGTTCGGGCCCTTCTGCGTCGGGTTGTCACGCTGTCCTGCCAGGAGGACATTGATGGCAGCTTTGGTAGAGAGATGGTGGGACACCACCAATTCCTTTCATTTCTCTGCTACTGGGGACATGACCATGACCCCTCTTGACTTTGCTGTATTGACCGGCCTTGATGTCGGAGGTTGGCCCATCCCCTACGATGAGGATATGGGCGAGTGGGAGGCTGCCTGGATGTATCTACTGGGGGCTCACCCACCTGTTGACAGGGTCTCTGGGAGAGTCCGATACACTTGGTTCTCTTCCCATTTCCGGCGGGCAGAGATGGTGCCCGAGACTCCCGAGGAGACAGAGCAGTATGCCCGTGGTTTCCTTATGTTCCTTTTCGGGACTACCCTGTTCGCCGACAGAGGAAACACCATTGGGTTATACCTGCTGAGCGCTTTAGTCAATCTATCACAGGTCAGTAGATATGATTGGGGCGGCGCTGGCCTGGCTACCCTTTATTTTTACATGAGCGCGACCTCCCGCGGGCGGGGCGATTTGCTTGGCGGCTACTGGAGAGCCTGGGAGGTACTTTCTGTCCCCTTAAATTACATTTCTGCTTTTCATTACTTGTACATTGCACACACAGCGCACTTTTACAGTCTGTATTTTGCTCTCAGCATTTCGTACTGACATTCTGCACTGCTTTCCTCAGCTATGGGTGTATGTATACTTCCCATCATTAGCCCCAGAGTTGGAGGTGGTAGGGATTCCCGTGACTCCATATTCATTGATATTCGAGGGCTCGCACTGGCCGAGACCTCGAGAGACCCTCCTTCGCCTTCGACAGTACTTCGACACTGTGCGGCATTCAGAGGTACTTCAGAACTTTCAGTTCTTTTCATTTTCATCTTTGATTTGCTCTGTATATCCTCGATTTCTGATTGGTTTATGCATTTGTCATCCGCAGATTACATGGCAGCCCTGGGTGCCTCTGGGTGATGATCTCCGACTTCAGTATACCGGAGCATCAGGCATCTCCCAGTATAGGGTCCTGCTTGAAGGGCCGGTTGGCAGGGTATGGTTCCTGGGGGAGCGCTTTCTGCGCCAGGTATGGGGGTATCTTTCTCAGGATATTCCCGCAGCACCCCCAGCTAGTATGCGGACCGCTGACAGGCTCTCTTACTCAGAGGTAGTCGACGCCATGCTGGGCACTGATGCTTTACTATATGTTGAGGAGGGGGACTACGCCACTTACCGTCACATATATTTGATGCCTCCATTGACGGAAGCTCGTATCCCGATGATGAGGCCTGCCGGTATGTCATCCTCGGACCAGGCTCGGGCTCGGGCTGCGGACGCCCCTTCTTCTAGCAGGGCTGGTACATCTAGAGGTGGGAGTAGACCGGTTCCTCTGGCCCCGTCGATTCATCCTCACGTCGGATGGCCAGATATGCCTACTGAGTTGATGGCGTGGCAGTATGGGGCTAGCTCTCCGACTTTGATTCCACTAGAGCCTCCGATGCCTAGTGATCGATACGCCATTGATCCGGATTCACCGCCGGTATGCTCCACTTTTGTCATTCATCATTTCAGATGTTTAGACACTCTTCTGTTCACTGATGATTATGAGTTCATTTTTGCAGCCATCGCGAGGATACATGGAGGAGGTGGTTGGGCTGGTGGCCACACTCGAGGGCATGGCCCTACGCAGGGAGGCACAGTTGTCTGTCGCGGGCATCCAGGTACCCTTCAGTTTTCTGGCATTTATCATACTTCTGATGACATGCTGATTTCTACTGTATCGATAGACTGCTTGTGTAGAGCACATCTGACACACACCCCACTTATACACTGTATTTACATGCACCCACTTCATGTAGCCTTTGCTTGTATCTGCATCTGATGTATACATTCGGACTGATGTATTTGAATTGAACTCTTTGTTTTCAGATGCCTTCATGGTCCGGTCAGCCGTAGGCCAGGCCACCTGGGTCTCATTGGGGAGTTGGGCCATCTGGGCCTTTTCATGGGGCGGGGCCATCTCGGCCTTCCGGAGGAGCTGGGCCATCTAGGCCTTTCCGAGGAGCTCGAGGAGGGCCTGTCCGCAGACGCAGGGCTCACGTTGTGGAGGTGGAGCCTGATGAGGAGGAGGAGGATGCTGAGGAGGAGCAGGAGGCTACCGATCGTCAGTCAGAGACATCTGCTGAGGAAGGGGGCTCCGGTTTTGGCTCGGGGAATAGAGGCGAGGCCGAGGGGGATCCTGAGGATGACAGCTCTGACTCAGATGGTGGTGCGGAGACTATCCCGCAAAAGAGGATGAGGCGTGCTTCCCGTTCCCGCCCCCGAGGACTTTGATGCTGTTATTTCCTGCTTTATTTTTCTTTTTGCTAGTAGTTTGTAGCACTTTGCACATTGTTAGGCAGTTTTATTTTTGTAAAACTTGTACCTTTGTTTGTTGTAAAGCATGATGAAATGAAATAGCTTTTGAAAAGGTGTTTGCATTTTGAACTTTTAGCATTGTATCGCATTATTTATCTCGCACAAAAATGAAATTGAATGGAAATGTGCATTGTGATCACCAAGTCAGGTAGTGAACCGATGCAACAAACTAAACAACTCAACTTACTAAGATATAACAGGACCTTAGAAAGTTTTACAACTCGATAAACAAAATGCAACAACGCAAATAAACAAGACTTTAACACAGATTGCTTAAACAGAGAGTAATGACTCAAAAACACGAAACACGTCCGCTCGACAAACAACTCGATAAGCAAAAACAACAACTCGATAATCAAAACTACAACAACAACCAAGTGTACTTCTGACAATCTGGGCATCGGAACGCATCCGAAACGGAGGGAGGTGAAGGCCTTTGACTCTCCCGTTGCATGGAAATGCTTGGATCTTTCCCTCGAAGAGTAAAACAGGGCCAAGGGGATACACTGCAGCATTGCCAGCCAGAAAAGGTGGCTGGCCGGCCATTTTTGTAAAAGGTAAATGGCTGGCCGGCCATTTCTGCAAAAAGCAAATGGCTGGCCAGCCAGAAAAAGTAGCTGGCCGGCCATTCAGTCCTGCAGTCGCCAGATTTTTGACACGTGTCCCCGTGAATAGTGTTTTTCCTTCTATAAAAGCCTCAACTGCGGGAACATTCATTTCAACTTAGTTTCAGGCAAAGATGGAGGCGTTTCTCGCAGAAAATGTCGCATCTTGGATCTCTTCTCTAGATGGCTCGGAAAAATTGAATTTCCGGGGTTTCGGCTTGAATGCACTATTCACGCTGAGCCGTACTCCGCTACAGCTTCCTTTTCTCCATGCCGCGGCAAGGTTCTGGAATCCAGTAACGCATGTTTTTAGCTTTGGCGGCCAAGAGATGTGTCCCACTTTTGAAGATTTTCAGGTTTTGATGGAGTCTGAGTGCTCTGAAGTGATCTTGCCCCAACTCCGTTTTGGTCACGCCCAGGCTTTAGGGCGGATGTGTGGGCTCACGGCGCATGACGCTCGATCTCTGATTTGCAGTGGGGAACTGGACATCCTCGGCTTGATTCATCGTTTTTCCGACGCTGGTGACCGCAGCAACCATTATTGGCAGGGTTTCCGGCAACACGCCCTCTGCTTATGTTTGTTGTCTCACTTTCTGCTTTCCTCGGGCTTCGGCGAGGCTAGCATTCGCCTGATTGAAGTCGCCCAAGGTTTGAGAGAAGGAAAAAGCTGTATTGCCATGACCTTGGCCGAGACACTGATGGGTTTAGACTCTGTCTATCGCCGGGAGGTGACTAGGTTTGCTGGGAGTCCACTGCTGCTGCAGGTAATATTTCCCACCCAACCTCACATATATATTTGCTCACATCACTCGGCCCTCGGGCTCGTTTTTCTCACAAAACCCTTGTCTTACTTTTCTCTCATCGTACATCTCTCTATTCTTTAATCTCTCATTTTCCATCCCTCCCCTAGGTATGGTTAATGGACAAGTTGCAGGTTGTGGACTCTTGTCCAGCTTATTCAGCCCGAGGCTACTTCTTTCGGCAGCGCCTAGTTAATGCTCTGGACGAAAGGTGGTGGTTCGATTGGATGTGCAATTTGTCCGCAGACGGCATTGCTTGGCGTTGTCCTTGGCTCAACCTCCCGGCAATGAGCTATAGTATGTCCCGGCTGATTGGGATCCAATTGGTTGGTCTAACCTACTGCGTATTCTATTTTCCGTTCCGGTTCTTGCGTCAATTTGGTCATGATCAGACCTGCCCACCGGAGGGGATTGAGTACCCAGCCGCTTTCCCGGTCTGGGGTGCACAGCTTGCCCGATATACCACGGCATGGAGGACTAGAGAGCTCCTGGCCCCTGCTTCAACTTTCAGTTGCACTTTATCTGATGAGTGCGTGGATTGGCTTAATGAAGAGGCGCAGGTTGGGCCCAGCTTGGCATCAGATGCTCCGTCCAATTCTGGGAGAGGAGGCAAAGATACTTGATTCAACTATGTCCCAAATTTATTGCTTACTTAGTGTTTTCAAGTTTTCTTTATGAATGTACTAAAAAAAAGCAACCTCGATTGTAATACAAGAGCAGGAGAACTCTCTTTTGAAATCAATGAAATTGACAGTTATGGTACTGAAAATTTTCCGCTTTTGGTCCAAAAATGGTCTTAGTCGTAAAAAGATTAATTTGAACAAAGTCAACTTTTATTAAAACTTTTTCAAAACTATTTTTGATGTGGATCAGAATTGGACATGCCGAAAATCTGTCACTGAGATGCACAACCCCAGATCCCCGCAACTGGAAAGTTGCCCCTAGTCTGAAGAACAATGCGGCACTGCAAAGCAACGGAAAGTTGCCCCTTGTCTGAGTAACCTTGCACCGTCGTGGCAACGGAAAGTTGCCCCTAGTATGAACAGCACTGTACCGGAGATCATGATAAATGCTGATGGATAAAGATGACTGAGATGATCAAAATGGACAGAGTTGATCGGGGAAAAGTTTATGGCTGAACTTCAAGGTGAAGTTGCCTACGTATCCCAAAGATGGGAATCAAGCCTTACGTAGTTCAGGCTAAGGTTCACTCGAGTATTTTCACTCTCCTTTTGCGCTCTAACTTTTGCCAAGGCCGCCCTTTGCGGGTTTTCAACCTTGCGAGCTCAGTTTTTATATTTTCTAATTTTTTGTGCTCTGAATTTTGCCTAGGTCGACCTTTCGGGTTTTCGGCCTAGCGAGCCTCTCAAGGATAGTATTTCTTCAACTTGTCCATATTGATCGGTTGTGAGAACTCCAAGCCATCTAGATCCATCAAAACCACAGCCTCGCCTGACCAGATAGCTTTGATAATGTAAGGACCAGTCCAGTTAGGTTTGAACTTGCCCCTTGGGTCGTGGATGGGAGCTCAGTTGTCTTTGAGCACCAAGTCTCCTTCTTTCAGATTCCTGGACTTAACCTTCTTGTTGAAAGCCCGGGCAATTCTGCGTTGATAGCCTTGGATGTGGTACAGTGCTTTCAGTCTTCTTTCATCAAAGAGCATGAGTTCTTCGAATCTGCTTTGCTGCCAATCTGCTTCGGCTATCTGGCATTCGCCAATACTCGTAACGACGGACCTCAATCTCAATGGGTAGAACAGCCTCCATCCATAGACCAATGAATATGGAGTTGCTCCAGTAGAAGTTCTGATTGAAGTCCTGTAGCCCCACAGAGCAAATGGCAGCTTGTCTGGCCAATCTCGATAGGTTTCCACCATCTTCTGTAGTATATGCTTGAATTCTTGTTGGCGGCCTCAACCGCTCCGTTGGTCTGCGGCCTGTATGTAGATGACTTATGGAAAGCCACATTGTATTTTCTCCAACAAGTCTATCACTTCTTTCTTGAAGTGGGAACCATTATCTGAAATTATCTCGTTTGGCACCCCGTAGCGACAGATGATGTTGTTCTGATGAACTTTTGCGACTGCGACGCCTTCAACACCGCGTATGATTGGGCCTCGACCCACTTTGTGAAATAATCTATCGCTACTAGGATAAATCATGCCCGTTTGACCCTTCGGGGTAACAGCTCCGATCACATCAATTCCCAGACTGAAAAAGGCACGGCGAAGTCATGTTGTACAGTTTTGACGGCGGGATGTTCATGCGGTTTGCATGAATTTGACACTTGTGGCATCGCCGAACAAAGCTAATCAATCCTCCTCCATGGTTGACCAGTAGTAGCCCTGTCTGAGGATCTTTCTGGCCAGCATTACTCCATTCATGTGTGCACCGCACTCTCCCCATGGATGGCTTCCATCAGGCGTTTTACTCTTCAGCTTCTACCAAGAGCTTATGCATTCCCAGATGACCCCTTTTGTACAAGCTTTCCCCGCAGATAAAACTGAGCAGCCATTCTTCTGACAGCCCTCTTATCTTTGGCATTTGCCCCTAGTGGATATGTCTCTTTTCCAAGAAGTTCCAGATGTCGTAATACCAGGGGTTGCCGTCTTGAACCTCATCTATGGCGGAAATCGACTCGTATGCGTGGAAACTTTTGATCAATAATGACTGGACGCATCCGGACTCCGGACGGGATGTCTATCATAGAAGATAGAGTTGCTAATGAATCTGCAAACCTGTTGTTCTCTCTTACGAGGTGGGTGAAATTTAGCTTCTCAAACCGAGGAATTAACAAATCCAAGGTTTGGTGGTAGATTATCATCCTTTCCTCCTTTAACTTCCAATCTCCTTTTGCTTGAGACAAACAAGGTTCGAGTCCCCAATGACGTCCACCGTCTTGCCCTAGTTCCAGGGCTGCTTCAGGCCAGCAATACATCCTCATACTCTGCTTCATTGTTGGAAACTTTGAACCGGAGCTTGAATGCTAAAGGAATACGGGAATCATCAGGCGCTATCAGCAACACCCCTATCCCATAAAAAAAAAAAGAAAAAAAAAGAAATTTAAAAAAAAAAAAGCCGGTTTTTTTTTTTTTGAGTATCTATTCCCCAGATGAAGCCATTCTGCACGTCGAAGATGAAACTTGGACAATGTACTTTGACGGAGCGTCAAACCAGTAATGGT
>NW_021024824.1:0-11326 GCF_004153795.1 Camellia sinensis
GAG
Organism: Camellia sinensis; assembly: GCF_004153795.1. Taxonomy (NCBI): domain Eukaryota; kingdom Viridiplantae; phylum Streptophyta; class Magnoliopsida; order Ericales; family Theaceae; genus Camellia; species Camellia sinensis. Next base: position 4 of record NW_021024824.1, read on the forward strand.
AAAAAAGAAAAAAAAGAGAGGAAAAAGGGGGGAAGGGAGAGAGGAGGAGAAAAGAGAAAGAGAAGAGAAGGAGGAGATTATAATATAATTATACTCTTAATTAATATATACACCACACCAACTCTACATTATATTCGTCTCTTAATTGCTCTCTCTCTTATAAACACAAATACCGTCCGGTTCGCGTTATCTATATACATCCCATACTTATTTATATTCAAAGAGGAACTTTGGGTTAATAAACGTCATCATACGGGAGTATATGCGTTTTCGCTTATTTCTTAGTTTATATATGTATTTAGTGAGTCGGGCGCTACCACTCTCTCAAGACTGGTGTTGAATGTTATGCCTTAAACTTTTAATGGCATAGTTGGGATATGATCTAGAGCTCGCTTGTCCCACTATCCTTGTCTCCGAACTCGAGGTCTTCACCACCCACTTTCAGAGGTCATCCTGGATCTTGGCGTGTAACTTGTTTAGACTTTGCCACTTCCAAGGTCAAATTCCTGATGGAGGGCTCGTTCTCAGCAATCATGTTTTCCAACCTTTGTTCATTTTGCTTCGCCTGTTCCATGATCACTTACATTGCCTCATGTGCTGAAGTTGAGGGTGAGGTCTGGGCAACGGAGTCGAAGTTCAAGGCGCGTCTCACGGTGATGTTCTCCGGTCCCAGCATGTTCGTTGGAGTGAGGTCATCTCTCTAGGTGGTTTCATCAACGACTATCGGAGGATCTTCCGTTACACCCGCCATAGATGTAGTTGAGTATTCCCACAGACGGCGCCAATTGTGGGGCAGTGGTTCTGGAAATACTCTTCGGATCCAATGAGGCACTCGAGATCCTCAGCTAGTAACCTGAAAAAGAATGAACACTCTGGTCGGGGTGCCGGATAAGCACTCCGACGGATAAGTCAGTCTATACTCTCTTGATTGCTTGTATCTTAAGTTAAGCATACTAGTTCTCACATACCTCTCTCTGGCTGATGTTCTTCTATTTATATTTTTTCTTTCTTGGGGCTCGGGGCTGGACCCACCTTCAATCGCCGCATAACTATTTACTCGGCTCCTTTACTCAACTGGTTATTTGGCCGAATAGGGTACTCTTGAATTTGTATGTATAGAGACGGGCCGAATGCGATGTATATATTTTGACTCTCCAGGTCCAATTATTCGGCTCTTTACGTCTCCCAATATTCGGCCCCCACACACCGCTTTATTGTATTTCCTGGCAATTCCTGTTGATACGAGGCAACATGCACCAACGCTCTCTCCCTTCTTTCTCTACAAGGTCGAGTTCTAGGGATATGCCTCGCCATTCAAGTTTGGATCAAAAGTTTCGATTCTGATGGTGGGGAGGCCAATTTTCTAGAGGGATTACCGCCTCCATGCCATAAGCAAGGAAAAAGGTGTTTCGCCAGTCGATCACCGAGGTGTGGTTTGGTAAGCCCATAAGACATGAGGAAGTTCCTCAGTCCACTTGTCCTTTTGCCTTTTCCACCTCTTTTTTAGGCCATCTAAGACTGTTTTGTTGAAAGCTTTGGCCTGGCCATTGGCTTGGGGGTATGTCAGCGTAGAGTTGTAGAATTCTATCTTGTATTCTTCACAAAAACCTCTAAAGATTTTTCCATCAAACTGAGTGCGTTGTCAGATATTAGAGCTTTGGGTATTCTAAACCGGGTTATAATGTTTTTGCCAGAACAAACTTCTTTGACGTCCTTTCTTTTATGGATGCGAGTACTTCTGCTTCTACCCATTTTGTGAAGTAGTTTCGTTGCTGCGAGAAAGAACTTTTTGTTGCCTGGCGCAGCTGGGAGTGGTCCCACTATATCCAGGCCCCACATTGCAAAGGACCACGGGTTGGTTAAAGGTAGGAGCTTTCTGGCCGGTTGATGTATTTGATGTATGAACTTCTGACATTTCTCGCACTTCTTGACATATTTCTCTGCGTCTGCTTGCATGTACGGCCACCAGTACCATTGTGAAATTGCTCGGTAGGCAGCGATCTTCTCCCTTGGTGGCTTCCGCAAATGCCTTCGTGTATTTCTAACAAAAATGACTCAACCTTTGCTGGGATGGACACACTTCAAGTAAGGTCTTGTGAAGGATTTTTGTATAATGCTAGTGATGGAGAGAGCCAAAATCATGTGACTTTGCTATAATTTTGTTGGTCTTTTTTATTTTCTTCAGGTAAGATGCCATCTTTTCAAAACATTATGATGGGATCTATCCAAAAAGGGCCTAGATCGACGCAACATGCTTTGGCTGCTTTCGATTCTTCGATACTTGGTATGGAGTAGGATAGTCAATTAACAATGGGTGTAGGATAGACGTATCTGCCATTGACGCGAGATCGACTAGCTTATCTACTTTACTATTTTCTTTCGACCGATTTGCTCTATCCTAACCACTTCAAATTTCATGATCTCCTTTTGGCCAACTCTTGGTACTTGGCCATTCTATCATCCTTTGCCTTGTAATCGCCTGAAATTTGGTTGACTACCAGTTGGGAGTTATTGTATACCATCAGTTTGGTGGCCTCATGTGAAATGCTGACTTCAAAACCCGTTAATAATGCTTCATACTCGTCTCGTTGTTAGATGCTGGAAAGCCAAGGTTGATTGCTTGTTCAATGTTCAAGCCTTTCGGTAAGATGAGAAGCTACGTCGAGTCCTGCACTGTGTCTGTTGGACGTTCCATCAATGAAGAGCTTCCACATCTCTTCTCAAACAACTTCCAGCAAACGAAAGGGTCTAATGACGCCTTAGGATTAAGGGCATCGCCGCCGATGTTATTTTCTTTAAAGTTGTTGGCGTCGTTTATAATCTGGTCCTCACTGTTTAGGACTAGACTTTCCGCGATCTTCGCTTGTCGTACTGCGGGTTTCTCCTTCCTTTTTGGAAAGGTGAATGGTTTGTTATGCAGTTGAGTGCCTTGCTGTGGGGGCTACGCTATCCCTGCAGCACCTTCCTCCTTTCCTCGGTTAAGTCGATCGGGCAAACCTGATGGCTTCTTGGGACAAATTCGGCCACGAAGTCTGCTAAAGCCTGTGCTTTTATTGCGATTCTTGGCCGAAACTTAATGTCGAATTGCCCTAACTCCACTGCCACTTCAAACTTTGTCCGGAAAAATTCGCCCTTTTCAAACAAGGCTTTAATGGAAAGCTGTTAAAATAATCACAGTGTGGGCATGGAAGTAGTGCGACAATATTCTGGAAGACATCATTAAAGCTAAGACCAACTTCTCTAATGGCAAGTACCTTGTTTCGGCGCACAGCAATGTCTTGCTAACATAAAGGAAAGGCAGGTGTTGTATTCCTTCAGCCCGTACCAACACTGCGCTAACTGTAATGCTGGGAAATTGCTAAGTATAAAAAGAGTTCCTCCCTTGGTACTAGGGTTACCAACAACGTGGGGAGGCCATGTATTCTTTCAGGCTTTCCAGAGCGCGGTCGCACTCATCATCCGACTCAAACTTGGCCTTTAGTGCCTGGAAGAATGGTCGATACCTATTTGACGACCGACTTATGAATTGGTTTAGCGGCAGCTGCAAGGCCAGTGAGATGTTGCACCTCTTTAACTGTGTTGGGCCTCTCAAGATCTTGGATGGCTTTGATCTGAGATGGATCAGCTTCTATACCGGTTGGTTACTAGAAAGCCTAAGAATTTTCCAGACCCCACATCGAACGCGCACTTAGATGCATTCAATCGCAGCTTGTGGGACTTCAAAATTTGAAACATCTCATTTAGGTCCTTGAGATAGTCCCCCTCATTCTTGCTTTTGACAATCATATCATCTATGTAAGCTTCTATTGTTCTGCCTAACAATGGTTCAAACATTTTGGTGATCATCCGTTGGAATGTTGCCTTTTTATTTTTTAGGCCAAAGGGCATGACCTTGTAACAATATAATCCCCTGGGAGTTGTAAATGATGTGATTCCCTGGTCCGGTTTGTACATTGCGATCTGATGGTAACTGCGATATGCATCAAGAAAGCTAAGTCGGTTATGCTCTGCAGTTAGGTCCACTAGTTGGTCTATTCGTGGTTGATGAAAGCTGTTTTTCGGGCTTGCTTTGTTGACTGTTTTGTAGTTCACGCAAACGCGCCATTTGTCGTTCTTTTTTGGTACCACTACCATGTTGGAAATCCACCTGGAATAGTGTACTTCTTTGATTGCCCCTACTTCCAGCAAGTTTCCCACTTCTTCCGCCACTATCTCTATGTGGTGAAGTACGCGATCGGGCGAGTTCGTTGTATAATTGGTTTGGTGATTGGGTGGACATTGAGTTGAGAAGATGAAGTTGGGGTCAATGCCGGGCATGTCATACGGCGTCCAAGCGAACACTTCGATTTAGAGGTCAAAAATTCCATGATCTCTATTTCTTTTGGTGTTGGACAGAGACGAGCCAAAGCAAAAATAACCTCTTTGGGTTTTTCTCATCTATCTTACCTCTATCAAGTCTTCTACAGCCTTCTGTTCGGCTACTTTGCCGACGTCTATGAATAGAGCTCATTGCTTTCTGGCTCATCTAGCATTTGTACGAACCCTTTTGCAGCCTGATTGTTGTTTACCTAACGAAGCACTGTTTGGACATGATCTGGTCTCTTAAGACTTCTTCAATCATTCCGGTTTCGTTGGGGAACCGTAACACCTGGTGGTAGGTCGATGCCACCGCTCGCACGGTGTGCAACCATGCTCTTCCCAAGATTATGTTGTAAGTGGAAGGGACTTTCAATACCAAAAATTTCACCTGTTTTTGTCATCGTTCCTGCCTTGACTGGCAGAAATTATTTGCCAACCGGCCATTCTGGCATTGAGTTGAAGCCGACTAGGGGAGATGTTGCGGGTGCCAAGTTTTTGTCCTTCAATTTTAGTTGCTTGAAGGTCTCATAGTAATCTCATAGTACATTATCTTGCATGAGCTCCCTTGGTCAATTAGGATCCGCTTGATGTCGAAATTCTTGACGCGCAGAGTAACCACTAGTGTGTCGTTGTGAGGGCTTTGCCACAAAAATAATCTTCTATATTTTCTCGCTTATATTAATTTTTGATCATGAAATTCTTGATTCAAAATCGATTTTCCAAAAAGATTTGTCAGATTTGGACTCATTTGTGTTTATCTATTTCACATTGCACTCGTGGAATCAGATTTAGAACCACGAGAGTTCGAACTGTAGGGCTATCTATAGACCCGACTTTCTTCGTGCGCCCCCCTTTCGGAGGAGGCGAATTGGTCTTACTACAGTTCGAACTCCTGTCACGATTCTGAATCTATTCTCATAAAGTGCAATGTGAGACTGATAAACACCAAAGAGTCTAAATCTGGCAATTGGTTTTGAAAAATCAATTTTGTACGAAAAAGCGCCAAACATGGACTGCTTTGTCAGATTACAGAGTCGCTACCTAAATATTTTATTTTTGGAAAATTTAGGAAACCTTGACTCATGCCAAAGGCCACATGTCCGTCATCACCAAAGTTTCCTCGGCTTGGAAACTTGGGTACGAAAGGGAAAGGTCCTGAAATGAGCACCCTCGCTCGCCCGATCAAAAGATCGGCCTCTACTAACATGATATGTTGTTTTATAAACCTCATGTGTTCTTATTCTAATTATTAGCTATCTTACTATGTGACGCACAACATACAAGTATAGACTCAATCACGAGAATTGGAACAAAACAATTCATGTTTGTTTTTCGAAAATGATTTGAAAGTGCTACTTGCAAGTAGGCTAAAGTGCGGATTTGCCACCCTCAAGTGGGCTTAAAACATGATTTGCCACTTCGCAAAGTAGGCTTAAAACATTCATTCGTCGAATTGTCCCAAATTCAAGCAATCAAGCCTCCACCCACAGGCATTCATGCAGTTAAGCATTTAAGCAAATAGCCTCATGGCAAGCATGCTATCATGGTAACACTCACACTCATGTAAGGATGCTAAAGCGTAAAAACTTACAATGTACTTCAAGCCAAAACAAAAGCTAGTTAGAAAACAATACATGATCCTAACTATGTTAAGATGCGTAATGCAACACATGCAATAATGCAACTAAATAGGCTCGGCTATCTAAGATGGCATATGAATGCAACAATTGATACACGTATTCAAATAGGTATTGAAATACGATGCAGTTTGAATGATGCGCCGAGCCCGGTGCATGCAAGACAAATGAATGATGCAAACATGCAAAGCATAAGGTATGCTAATCAAAACGTGTCCTAAAACTAACCATCGAAAGCGGTTAAATAAAAGGGAGAAAGAAATGGGGTTAGAAGACATGCACACACACACGCACGCTTATTACAACATTGCGCCCTCGCGAAGGAGGGTCCGAATAAGTAAGCCAAGCTAATCTAAGCTAAGCTATTCAACTAATCTAATAAAACTAATTAGATTAATTATTACACAACAAATGAATAACTAGTAAACTACTTACTAATTATTACAACACTTTAACTAATTAACAAACTAACTAATTAAATTACAAATTCAAGCTAACTAACAAGTAAAGCCCTAAACTTATACTGCCTCAGTTCTGTTTGAAGAAGTTGAACATGCATGCCTCAATTTCCGTCCCGAAAAGCTCTCTGATTTGCTCTTTAGAGGCTTTATTTACAGGGTGTCTTCAAGAATTTTCTGCGAACTCTCTGCTGACCCTTACCACAACAATGCTGGGGAGTGCACCAGTGGCCTGCCGGCCATGAATGGTAGCTGCCGGCCATCTGCCGACCAAGAGTGTGCCTCTGCCGGCCAACAATGAAAGGGTGCCAGCCAACAATGAAGAACTGCCGGCCACTAGTGTGCTGTGACACCAAACTGCAACAGAGCACAAAACAGAGAAAAAAAGAGGTTCTTCCAGGGACATGTTTGTACTATGCCACTCCTTATCATCTCAAAACATCAAGGGAGTGGCACCATTGGGTCTAAGGCCACCAATCAAGCATTTTCAATGCATGATGGCCAAGGATCCAACTTGCACAAATTCAATGAGTGCACAAAACAAAGACACAAGTCCATTACCTCATCATGAGAGATCAAAGGCAATGGAGACAAAGAAGATTGGCTCATTTCATCACTTCAAGTATTAAATGAACCAATCTTCCTTGTGTTCAATATAACGTCCGATTGAACACAATGCAATACACACATAGCATGCTTATCTTGGCATGTTTTACTTGGCTCAATTCTTGTTTACACATTTTAAGTTACCAAACCATTCATTAACCAATTTGTCTAATATGGAAGTCCTCTAATGAGAGAGAGGTCAATCTAAAAGATGACTTAAGACATGAGAGAAACCATGCCTTTGACTAGGAGGAACCCTCAAAAGAGGGTTAAAGTCATTTAAACATAAGCCTCAATCTCAAGCTTAAATACAACTTTAAGACTAACCAAGCCTCAAAGCAAATTAAAAGTGAAGAACAAAGATAGGTTGTAGAATTTCAGTGTTGAAATGGCATGACAAATAATGCTACAACATGCAAGCAACACATGCACAACATGTTACGGGCCAAAGCATTAGGGCTAGTGAATGACACAACACTAGAGACATGCAATAGAATGCTCAAATGATCAAACCAACTCAAAATAGAGCTACATCATGCCAAAACAGTGGCCTAATCATGCTGAAACTTAGGCACAAAAGGCAAGAAAAAGCATGCTCATTCATTGGCTCATACACAAGGCCAAGGCACAACTCTCAAACACAATGAAAGAGTGACAAAAGTGAGAGTGTGACAGAGGTATATGCACAGAAATTACATGCCAAATGATAATATATCATGCAAACATCACAAGCAAAGCATGCTAAGGGCCTCAAAACACAAGGCTAGTCAAGGAACTTACACTACAACCATGCATAACAAGTCTTATATGGCCAAGACCATTCAAAACAAAGTCAAAGCCTGCTAAATCAGTGGCAAAAAATACTAAAGTAGAGCTAACACAAGCTAGGATGATAGGCTAAAACATGAAGCATGTTAGGCCAACAAGCATGATTGCACTACAAGTACCAAAAGAAAGCAAGAAGCGACCCCAACCAGCTAAAATCAGAGTTAAAGTATGTCAAAACAAAGCCAAAAACATGCTTGAACTAAGTCACAAAAGAGTAGAAAAGCATGCTCAAGTATGAAGCCATCAACATAAGCAAACAAGATACGAGGAGAGGGGATCACCCCCTCCTATTTTGAGCCTCAAAACCAACTTTCTACCATTGAAATTCCTTTGAGTTTCAGTGGTTAGAAGGCCAAACAAAGGTTATTACAAAAGCTACCAAAGATGGCTCAAAGGACTTTACAAGCCAAAGAGCAAAGGAGGGGAACCACCCCCTAACCACACAAGGCTCAAACTAACATTTTTAAGCCTTAAAAATAGAAATTTTTTGAGACTAAAACCAGCTTCAAAGTAGCATACAAAGATGGCTAAGCTATGAACTAGAACAAAGCTTAAAAGAGGTATGTTCTTACCCTTGAAGCACAACAACAAATCAGCAAACTTCTGAGCCAAAACCAAGCCAAAACCACTCCAAGAAGCTCCAACAAGGCCTCGAAGATCCTCAACACTAAGGTGAAGGTGTTTGGCTAAGGGTGCTAGTGCAAAGGTGAAGAGAAAATACACTTTCAAGCATAAAATATAGAGAGAGAGTATTCTAGAGAGAGAATGAGAGAGATATAGCTCAGCTCAAACTTTGTAACCCTTTGTATACATATTGATGAGCTCTATATATAGGAGATACAAGAAGCCTTCAAACAAATCCAGCCATCCATGTGCAAGCAAATGGGCTAATCTGTGCAAACAGCTGTCAAAATATCTGCAAAAATATCTACTAAAGCATTGGTGGCCGGCAGTGCCTCATTGATGGCCGGCAAGGCAAAGCCCATGGCTGGCAGCCCTCAATGATGGCCGGCAGGCCATCAAGAACACCACTATGCAAAGACCAACACATGGTCCAAATATGAGACAGAATGGAAATAGGGTCTGAAAGGATCAAACCTAGAGCATTCCGTCGCAAAAGTCGAGCGATCAAACTTGTTGCTGGATGTACCTTGCAAGAACATCCAAGTCTTGAAGATGGTCAAAAATGGGGTGTCTACACTATCATATTCAAAAGGAACACGAAAAGCAAGTTACAATTTCTGGCGACTCTGTTGGGGAATTTAGAGAACTTGACTCGAATTTCATGATGTGAAATTTTATGTACACTTATATGTTCTTTGCATTACATTTTCATTGGTGCGCTTAAGTCACTGTGTTTGCTATCTGTTATTCTTGGACGGTTTACAGAAGGCTTGCCCAAAAGTTTGCCAAAAGGCTGATTAGTCATGGGCTCTGTCATGTTATGAACACAACTCTTGGATCTGGACTACCACTGTACCGTTTGATCCTCCTTTTACTTTTCGGTGTTAGGTGTGAGAGGTATGTTAGGTAGTCTCGCCGAGGCACCCTTTTTGACTATTGAATCATGATGCCATACATGATTGAAAACAATTTGTTTAAAGAAAAGAAAAGAAAAGAAAATTAACCTCAAATTGGCCATTGATTGAGTTTCCAATTAAATAACAAGAGATGAGGGCAGAAAAAAGTGATGAAGAAGAATATGGAGACAGAAGGATCTCATTTCATCATTAATCTTTGATACTACGTGTAACCCATTTTGACACCTTACCCCTTCCTATAAAACCTCTCTCAATTTTGTCAAATCATAAACATCACACCACTTCTTCTTGAACTTTTTTTTTTTTAAACAGAAAAAAGGATATTCCGTGTGAGGATATCATAGTATCCGTAAATTTTAACTTTGAAATAATCAGTCGATTGTTAGATTTAATTCAACTCAAAAGAAGGAACTTTCCTGAACTTGGGACTTAGATTTAGATCTTATAATTAATAAATTATGAAAATTATAGCATAGTCTTGGTGTTTTGTTAAAAAATAGCGAGACTTATTAATTTTATATTGATTTTTAAGAGACAAGTGAACAAGTTTACAGAATGCCAATGGCTTTAAAATCACTAAATAATCACTCAAAAACTATATAATAGTCTTAAACAAGTATATATGGTGTAATATAATCCGATTGTATCTATCTCACAATATCTATCGTATTAATCCAAAAAAACATTATGTCAATATATTGATATTTGAAAATCACATAATAATTTACTATTGTGATATTGAGAGGTGGAAGAATAGTGAAAGTGTTGTGAATAGGTTTTAGCATTCTTTTGTCCCAATAATCACATATATTATCATATTATAAAACTTTAATTTCTTGACCACCATGTTAAGGAAGGGGGACTATGAGCACAAATAGTTTTTGAAATTGTTTTTGATTTGACAAGATATTGAATTCGGGTCAACAGAACGACATTTATTATAACAGTAATTTAATTCACTAACTTTTTTTTTTGTTTTGTTTTGATTACAAGAAAATCCTCTCTACTCTCCCGCAGGTCTAAGGTAGCGTTCCTTACAGAGATCACCAGGATATCCTGTTAGCTGTTACGAGCGAGGAGATTATGACCTGGGAACTTATCCCAACCTCTCAAGACAAGCTCTACTTAAGTCAAGACTCGCACAGTGAGGGAGCATTGAACCCACACCAAGTGCTGATTAGACAATTTGAGGTCTAACCTTCTAACAAACTATGCTTCGCCCAGGAGATTGGTTCAAGAGAAAAGGAAATTAAACATTTGACCTTAAGACTTAAACCTCAAACCTTAATCACAATGCCACTCACCCTTGAGTTATTTAATTCACTAACTCACTAATATATTAGTAGGACCTAAATATAATTGATATGTTTATTAAGGTGCCCATTGTAAAATGATACATACGGGGGAGGTGAGGTAATGGTGATTGTATACAACAAACGGGTACTATTCAATTTAGAGATGATGTGCCTGTTTGGCAGAAATTATTTACAGCTTATTTCAGCTTTCAGCTTAATTTAAACTATTTTGATATGTTTGGTTTAGCTTATAGCTTATAGCTTATAGTTTTGTGGAAGTCAGAAATCAACTTATTCTTTGAGTGGGGTAGGAGATGCTTTAAGAATAAGCTGGAAATCAGCTTAAGCTAAAAGTTATAAGTTATAAACTGTTTAGGCATAAGCTATAAGCACTTTCCCACAGCTCTACCAAACTGATATGAGGTAAAAAAATATTAATATGTTTGGAATAATTTTTTTGATTTTTTACCAAAAAAAAAAAAAGAAAAAAAACGTAAAAAAAAAATAAACAAAAAAAATATATATATAACCATTTTTTATAATTATTTAAATTTATATTTTTTTAAAATAATTTTTTAACTTTCTAGGGTTTTTAGTTT
>NW_021024824.1:14726-78071 GCF_004153795.1 Camellia sinensis
CCTTCAAAACCCTAGTTTTTTCTCTCTCTTCTCTCTCCAACATTAACCACATCTAAAAAGTGGTTCCTGAAAGTGCTTTAACTTGCAGCATTCTAGGACTCCCATGGTAAATCATTTATATTTGGCATCAATTTAACATCACAAATGTAAACATCATGCAAAATAACATAATTTTAAAACTTTCAAAATGTTAAAGAACTAGGTAAAGAAAGGACAGCTACCTTATCTTGTATTTCTGGGTTTGTTGCAAGCCTTGCTAAGACGTTACCAATCAGACCTGCGGTAGTTAGATAACCATGAAACATCACACTCATAATATTTCCACATGGTTCTCTTGCATTAACATGATCATCAAACTCCTGTAAGAATATGTTATCTGGCGTCACAACATTAGCAGAATGTGATGCAGCAGATGCAGCTCCACCAACTGTATTTCTTGTTTCATGATGAGGGTTTTGATCCATTTGGCAAAATAGCTTGTAATTTTGTCTGCACTGTTGGATTATGTCCTGAGTCAATGATTTCAACTTCGTACATAAATATTGGTACCTCCAAAATCCCTGTTTCCAGATAGGAGTAACACTATATGAGGCCCAAAAGCAAGCATCTTTAGCAATCATCATGAGAAGCTCTTCATAAATAGTTGCCTCAGACCAACCCAAAAATGCATCCCCAAATAGTGTAGCTCCCAAGACAGTACAAGCTAAATGTTGAGAAACCATTTTACAGTCTAAACTCCCTTTTGACATGATATCTTGGATTCTTTCCATCACACAGTCCACAACTTTTGTTGGAATCAAATTTGCTCTCTGGAGCAATTTCCCATTTAGTTCTGTTGCCAATAAGTCCCTTCTCTTCTGCACCTGCAGACAATGAAAACACGTGCATGTTAACTTATGGCTCACCTTTTCAGACAAATAATGACAAATTTAGACACTTTAATAGCAAATTTTAACAAAACTTTTGTTTACCAGATACATACTTCCTTTCCAAATCCTGGAGGGCAATTTCTACATTTTCTAATTCCAAAATTAGCCCTCAGTCAATGGTATATTTAAATGTAACTTTTAACCAAAATGAGACACCTATTGGATTGCAAATCAAAATTCGAATACAAGTACACAACTGCAATCTTAAGAGAATGAAGTCAGAAGTGACATCTTTTCAAAATGTCTCCTTTTTATTATGATCTACCAGTAAAATAAAAGCAATAATGCTACAATGACCACATTTGATGCACCATGTGAGTTGTCATTGGTGTAATGGGTCCCATCACTTTCCATGCAATAATGACTACTCACATGATAAACCAAATGTGGTCATTGTAACATTATCGAAATGAAAGAAACACAAATGCCTCTTTCTTTGTGCTCAAAAAAAGAAGAATCACCAATAGATTAACAGTTTGTTGTATACCACCTCAGGAACAACGGTCCGACATGACCCCATAAACTGTCTTCTACATCGGTCTGACACCGCCATCCAGTGTCCTCTACACCGTTATGACACCACCATACAGTGTCCTCTACATGGTTATGACACCCCTATACAGTGTCCTCTACAACGTTATGACACCACCATCCAGTGTTTTCACCAATGGTCTGACACGACCATACAGTGTCTCTTATCCTCTTTTATTTTTATGTATTTTCTTGTTTTGTTACTCTCTCCAAACTCAAGTTGGTTAGTTTCTATCCTCCTTGAGTTTGCGGGGGGCTGTTAAAATTTACCATCACCTACCACCAATTTACCATCACCTACCACCACCTACTCCTCACCTACTACACTCACCCTCTCCTATATAATGAGCCACTCACCATTTGTAATAAAAACAACAACACACATCAATCAATAATACAATTCTCTATTTCTCTTTATACATCAATTTTTACAAATCCATATCCAGGTATGAAGTTACATGAGAATGCAGAAGATGATTTTGATGAACTTGTCTGTGGTGCTTCAATTTTTTTTATTTAAAAAACAAAAAATACAATATTGCATTTTGGTATGAATCAGATTCAAAGTTTTGAAAGTAAAAAATACAATATTCAATTTGGTATGAATTAGATTGTTCATTTTGGTATGAATACTATATTCAATTTGGTATGAATTCAATATACAATATACAATATGAATGAGATTGTTCATTTTGGTATGAATTAGATTGTTCAATTTTTTTAAAATAAAAAATACAATGTTCAATTTTTTTAAAAAAATGTTAATCTATAAAGTACAATAATCAGCAGCTGAACCAGATTGTTCATTTTGGTATGAATCAAATATGAATGTTGAGTATTTTGGTATATAGAGAATTCTTGACCAAACTGTCTAGTGACAAAGATTTCAAGAAACACTAGTTAATTGGGAAGTGAGGTCAAGGAAGGCTTGTTTATTGCAAAATTTGAACAGATAGGGTTTGAGTGTAATATTTGAAAATTTGCACAGATAAATTTGGATAGAAAATTTCTACCGATAAAAATATTGAACAGGTAAAAAATTTGCACAGGTAAAATTTGGACAACAAATTTACACAAAAAAAATTGAACATATAGAAAATTTACATACAAAAAATTGAACAGATAGATATAAATTTAAACAGATAGTCAACGAAAAGTCAAACAGATAAAAAAAATCAATGAGTAAAATTAGAAGCAAAATGTCTTCTAGGGTTTCTCACCAAATTATTTTAGAAAGTGTGGACCCATCCTCCCCCCCTCCCAAAAAAAAAAAATACTAAACCTAATGCCTTGGACAATTGTTAGAGTGGATTTTTTACTAATTTTTTCCATGAATTATTTTAGATTAGAAGTCAACTTCTAAATCAATTCCAGGATAATAAATTATCTATTTTGTCCATTAATTGATGAATTAGAATTTTTAAATATTTTTTTTTTACTTTAGTGAAATTTAAAAAATTTGTATCAAATTTTTTTTAACTTTCAGATCCATATATTTTAAAAGGATCTCAAAAATAAAAAAATAAAAAATAAAATAAAAACAAATAACGTAAAAATGAAACAAAAAAAGTCAACTTATTTTTTTAATAGACTTTTTCAAATTATTAATTATTAATTATTTTTTTTAAGTCAGTCGAGTTCACTAGTACTTAAATTTGAAAAGATTTTTTTTTTTTTTTTAAAAAAAACTTTACTAAAATGAAAAAAAATGTTAAAAAAAAAAGCGCTAAACCCAGGGTGACTCTGTTTACACACCACATTTGGTTTCAAGGCACACCACTACTCAATTTATACCTTTAATAATTTGAAAAAACATACAGCTTGTTTGGTTTTGATTTTTAGAAAACAGTTTTTCAGAAAATTTTATTTTTTTATTTTCTGTATTTTAATGTTTTCAATGAATATTTTTAATGTTTTAAACAATTTTTTTTTAATTTTTAGACACACCTAACATAAATACACTTAAAAAGTATATTATTTATGAAAAAAATCTTTAAAAAATACACTAAATACCAAAAAATACAAAAAAAATAAAAATAAACATTCAGTACAATTTTCGTATTTTTGTGTATTTTTAATTTTTAAAAATATTTTTCACAAATATTATACTTTTTAAGTATATTTATGTTAGGTGTGTCTAAAAATTAAAAAAAAAATAAATTGCTAAAAAATTAAAAAAATTCATTGAAAATATTAAAATACGAAAAATAAAAAAGTAGAATTTTCTAAAAACCAGAACCAAACAAACTGTATGTTTTTTCAAATCATTAAAGGTGTAAACTAAGTAATGGTGTGCCTTGAGACTAAATGTGATGCGTAAATAGAGGCGCCCCTAAACCCAACCTTAAAATGGATGCAATTGGAATTGTTTCGACCTAATCGACACAATAAACAAACTACGGTATAATTTGCGATAAGAAAACTGTTTGCAATAATATAAACAAAATGCAATTGAAATTCAAAATTATCAACAAATGTACATGTATTGAAAGAGCTTGTCTCCAATGAAAGTTGTTTAAAATCTGATCTAAAATTATTGAACAATACTGTTTAGAGAGCTTCCTATCACAGATCATAATCTCCTAATCTCTCTCAATCTCAACCTCAATCTGAAGACTAGCAACTCCATAAACTGAATCTGGGCAATCTCCTAAACGACTTCGTTTTCTACTTCGGTACACAGTCTCCATCATCCATGCTCTCCAATTGGGCATCACTTCCAGAATCCATGGGGGGTCTGATTCGAGCTATGGACTTCCATGGATGATAAGTACTGGGTTAATTATGCGTGAGACACTTTTCAAATCGATTGCCAAACTAGTGTGGTCCATGTGAAAAAAAACTGCTTTAGCGATGTGAGACGACGACGACGGAGAGGAGAAAGAAGCGGAGGGAGAAAAAAAGAAAGTGATTTTTTGTGTTATGTAATCTGCTTGATCAGTGTCGTTACAATTTAGTCAATCTATTTAAATTTTAGTTAATTTTTTTTAGGTGTATTTAGGGGTCGTTTGGGAAAGGCGTCCGGGCTAAATTAGTCACTAAATGTTAAAAGAGGCTAATTTAGCCAGTAAAGGACAAAAGAGTCACAGTTGGTTGGCAACAATAAACGGTCAGGGGAATTTACGAAACTACCCCTCATGAAGAGGGGCATGCGGTAGCACAAACAAAAAATAAAAAATAAAAAATTTCCCAAAAAACACATTTTCCCAGAACAAACAAAGTTGAAAAAAAAAATTAAAAACATTTTTTTGGTTTTTTGTTAAAATATTTTATAAAAATAAATTCAAACTCTATTTTACAAAAATTAGGGGTGGGCAGTGGGTTATCCGACCCGCACAACCCGCCCAAACCGATCCAAACCGCACGCATATGGGCGGTTTCGCAAATACATTAGGGTAGAGTGCGGTTTGGAAAATGAGAGAATTTCGGGTTGCGGGCGGGTTGCGGGTTTTACCCGTACCCGACACAACCCGCCCGCATTATATAATTTTTTTTTTTTTAAAGAAAAAACTAAGCCGTTCATCTAGATTCTTTTTGGCCCAAACAAATCTGGACCGTTTAAACAAACCCTAACCCTTCTCATCTAGATTCATTTCATTTCACTCTCTCACACCGTTGTTCTTCTTATCTCTGTCTCTGCGAGAAGCGACCAGACCACCGATCGGCGAAACACCTGTTCATCATCATCTCAGGCATCTATCTCTCTCAGCAAAGCAACCACTGATCATTATTCTTATCATCTCAGGTAAGCATCTCTCAAAACATCTTCTCACAGTTCTCTTCTCATCTCACTCTCTCACTCTTGTTCTTCCATCTCTCTCTCTCTCTCTCTCAGCGAAGCGACGGATTCCATCTCTCTCTCTCAGCGAAGCACCGATCGACCTTCGGCAACTCTCAGGTAAGTCTCTGTCTCTGTCTCTGTCTCTCTCTCTCTCTCTATCTCAGCGAAACACCGATTCCATTTCCATCTGATCTGTGTTGATTTTTTTTTTTGATAAATAATGATCTGTCTGTGTTGATATTCAGCAAAAATTTGATCTGATCTGCTTCAGAGTTGGTATAGTTGGGTCGATTTAGATTTGATTTGTAAAAATCTGATCTGTGTTGATATATATATATATTTTTTTTGATAAATAATGATCTGTCTGTGTTGATATTCAGCAAAAATCTGATCTGATCTGCTTCAGAGTTGGTATAGTTGGGTTGATTTAGATTTGATTTGTAAAAATCTGTATCTGTGTTGATATTTTTTTTTTTTGATAAATAATGATCTGTCTGTGTTGATATTCAGCAAAAATCTGATCTGATCTGCTTCAGAGTTGGTATAGTTTATTTGGAGTTTGAATTTGATCTGATCTGATCTGTGTTGATAAATAATGATTTAGATTTGGCACACATTATATTTTATTTGGAGTTTGAATTTGAGTATCCATCACATTGAGACTAGATTCTCAAATGAATATACAATTTGGAGTTTGTACTATTTGTCATGTGAATTAAATAAACACTTCCAATCTGTTTGTTCTATTTGTTTATTTAATGTCTGTAAAATTGATTCTGTGATTGTATTTTTGTAATCCAGTTTAAATGGAGGATAGTATTCAATCTCCCGCAATCAATCTTGTACCTCCGGAATCCGTGGGAGAGTTACGCTCGAGCGTCCATTCACATGTTTGACTCTCAGCTTGAGTGTCCGAAGTCACGCTCGAGTGCAAAAATGAAGTAACCAGTACTTTTGCAGACCAAAAGGATACGCTCGAGCGGCAAAAGCTGCGCTCGAGTGGAGAGCTCTATTTCAGAAATTTTGAAAAGTAGTTTTGTGTTTTGTTTTCCGTTCTCTTTCATTTCTGAGCACTCTTAGGCATGCATTAAGCATTATAAATGGATTAAAAAGATAAGGATGAAGCCTAAGAAGGATATACGAATTAAGAACAGGTGAACCGGTATCTACCAACACCACCGTCACCCATTTCTCCCTGCATTCCACAGATATGTACAACGGTTTGTTGTAAGCCGAGCCCTCCGGCGGTAACTCTTTGTTAGGAAAAGTAAGCATTGGCCTGGCACCACTTGGAAAAACCAAACCCACAAGCTACTAGGGTGTGGTGTCAATGGACAATTTAGCCTTGTCCATTGCAGATAACACTACCTGTCGGTGTACTCGTGAGACCATGAAAAGACCCCAAATGGAGATGTCAGCTCGAATTTTCTTGAGTTGTTTAAATACTGCATCTTCTTCTAGTTGTTTCTCCTTCTGTTTCTCGGCTTCTTTGTCCTTTCCAAATGCCTCTTCTTGATCTAAGTACTGCGGCTTAAAATACTACCTACTTCTTGTCAGATGATCTATTTCTTTGGCATACCATGTATTGTCCAGAATGCAATCGCCCTAGTCTTCGTCAATATGGGCCAGATGCAGATCATTATCATCTCACTATTCACCCTCAACAGTTGATAAACAGTTGTCCGGCTCTGCTTGTATCACCTTCACATCACCTTCACATCATAGGTGTCCTCCGCAGGGTGTTATGAATTTACGGTTTCCCAATTGTCTTCAATTCTCTCGTTCAAACTGCCTCAGTGCATGTGATAACCCTGTCCTGTGTTATACTAATTGATCTTAATTATGATCGTGATTATATGCTTGATATGGTTTTGAGTGATAATTATATGATTATATGTGTTTTTGTATTTTTATCTGTTCATTGTAGGAAAATCTGCTTGATTTTCTGTTTTAGAATTTAAATTGAAGGTCGTAGAGGCATCAGAAATTGAAATTGACAATGTCGTTGTGATTAGCGTAATTTTTAGAGCCTACGGTGAAATTTAATTGAAAATTGATTCGGATCCAATTAATTAGATTAAATTGATTTAATTGTGCTCAATTAACTAGTGTTAATGAAACTTGATTAAGGATGTGTATATAAAGGGGGCCAAACACACTTAACTTCCTTTTTTGAGCTCAAAATCTAATTATATACTCTAGACAAAGAGAGAGAGAGTACACGACTTAGAGAGAGAGAGAGAGAGAGGCCAAAATTGAAGATTTTACTTAGAGATTGGAAGACTAAGGGAATTGGTACAAGATTTAACTATATTTGTGAGAATTGGAGCCGCTAGGTGAGTCTTTGAGCTCAACTTCATGAAATTAAATTCATAAATAAGTGAATTCAAGCAAGATGTGTAAGTGCGGCCAAGAATTGAGTTGATTATGATGAAATTAAAGCCTATGCACATGCATGTTTAGAATTGCCATGAATTTGGATAATCAAACATGAGGCATGATGAACATGTAGAATTGAGCACCAAATTTCACGTGCATGCATAATTTTCATGAGTTTCATGATTATAAGTATCATTTGTACCATTTGAAATAGAATTGGAGTCAAAAATTAACATGCATGCATGACAAATGAAGATATGGAGTTTGTATGAGGTTGAATGCATGAGTTTTGAAACTTATGAAGAGAATTCAAGATAAATTATGAAGTGGACCATGATTTTAGTCAGTTGGTCCCAATTACTTATGTTCTTGTGTATATGATGTCCTTCCATGCTTTTGAATCAAAAACATGAGTTTTGGAGCCTTTTTGGTTTGAGTTTAAGCTTCAAGAACAATTCTAGAAATTCTAGAATTCATCGGGAAAGCGCCGCTTGAGCATAAAATGTTAGCTCCCAGAAGTTTTGCAGACATTGATGTCCGCTCGAGCGTGGGAGAGTTACGCTCGAGCGTCCATTCACATGTTTGACTCTCAGCTTGAGTGTCCGAAGTCACGCTCGAGTGCAAAAATGAAGTAACCAGTACTTTTGCAGACCAAAAGGATACGCTCGAGCGGCAAAAGCTGCGCTCGAGTGGAGAGCTCTATTTCAGAAATTTTGAAAAGTAGTTTTGTGTTTTGTTTTCCGTTCTCTTTCATTTCTGAGCACTCTTAGGCATGCATTAAGCATTATAAATGGATTAAAAAGATAAGGATGAAGCCTAAGAAGGATATACGAATTAAGAACAGATTGAATCGCTTGTGACCCATTATGTTTATGAAATGTGTAGGGTCAAGCACAAGGGCAAATCATCCAGCAGATCACTGTGAGTAATATCTTAATAAAGATATGTTCAAGTACGTTATTTCTACAATGTTACGACTATGTAAGCCCTATGGGTCTATAATTTGAATTATGGATGAATAGTTTGAGTGACAGTCTTTACACAAGGCTAATTGAATACGAACGTGACTATGGTCATGAGTATGACACACACACGGATACGAGTATGGAAATGAATGAATGGGCCAGAGGCCGTTTGATATACATGATTAGGCCAAAGGCTGTTTGACATGATTGAATGGGTCGGAGGCCATTTGATATAAATGATTGGGCCAAAGGCCGTTTGACATGAATGAATGGGACAAAGGCCGTTTGATATAAATGATTGGGCCAAAGGCTGTTTGATAAGATCGGATTGGGCTTGAGGCCATTTGATATGTTTGGGCCTGAGGCCGTTTGATATATTAGATTGAATTATGAATGGGCCTAAGACCGTATGATATGACTGCTATAAATTTCAGTTATGTACTCCTTTATTTTGATATAATTCACTGGGCTATCACTCACTCTCATTTGTGTGTGTGTAGGTGAGCAAAAAGATGTCCAAACCCAGCCCCAGTGAAAGACATAAGAGGAGTCAAGTTTTGTGGAGTTAGCCTAACCGTCTCACGCATGAGACTTTGCGTTGTTTCTTTTACATTTGATTTCCCTTTTGGTATTTTGATCAATATGTTAGATCATTATGTACATAAGCTTTAGGCTAACTATATGTTTGAAAGGTTCTAGACACATAAACTGTTAACTTTGTTTATACGTGTGAGTTATTATGGAATGTTTGTCATACCATATAAGCACAGCTCGTTGGACAAAATTTTTAAGCCTGCTTCCGTTTTGGCCCCTTATTCTATTGAAAATAAGTTTGATCAAGTTTGAGGCCATAGGTAATCCCTTGATTACTGGCCAGTCATGACCTTAATCCATAGGGGCGAGTTCGGGTTGTGACAGTGCAGCTTCTTAATCAGTATCTACGGTGTTTACAACGCCTCCTTCCTGGGCTGGGTTTTCCATACCAACGCTCTCTGGCAGCTTTCCTTTCTTATCAGCGCTTCCGGCTACTGCAATTATCTCTACTTCTTTTCCTTCTTGTTTCATTCTAGTTTCTTCTTCCTTGTTTGGCTTATCACTTAGCCATCCAGCGTTGTCAGTTGATCCATTCAGTTCGAACCACCTAATCTGTACGTCTCCCTGATCTTACTCATCAACAAACTGTAGGTTGTCCGAGTCCTCTTCGAGATCTGCCAAATTGCCCAACCCTTGACTCGGGCCGTCTTCCCTGACCACATTGATGTCTACCGAGGTTGGCAGTACTAATTCATGTTTGATTGAACCAGCTAACACAATAATGTAGCAACTTGGATCATACACCCTATCAGATAAGTCCTCAGGGCACTCTGGCAACAGACTAGTACCTTCTTCTAAGGTCGACTCCCCTTTCATTGTAAGTCTCATCACCACAGGCTTCGGTTGAGGGTTGGACGTGTCCATCATGCACAGATTTGCACCTTCTGGAATGAACAACATCGGTTTTGGTAGGTAGGAGAGAGTAATATATACGCTGGGGTCATAAGGGGTGTCCAATGTATGGATCAGGTTGAGATTTTGAGGTGGGGGGACCTGATTATGAGCTGGAGTGGATTTGTGGTTATGTTTGGTTTCTGAGGTGGAGCGATCACCTTATTGTCAATGAGATCCTAAATCACATGACGTAATCGAAAGCACTGGTCGGTATAATGACCATGCTATTGGTGAAAAGCACGGTATTTTGCGGGGTTGTGTTTAGGTGGAAGAGGATTAGGCAGTGGGCGGGGTTTTAAAGGTTTGAGGTGCCCTTTCTTGACTAGCACCTTCATGGCTTGAGAGAGAGTCATGTACAGTTGGTTGAAAGTCCTCTGGGATCAGGTAAGATTGGACGGTGTTTGTGAGCTTGTGTTAGCAAAGGGGTCGACAGTCTTAGTTGTGGTAACAACACTTACATCTGATGGCCTCGCAGCTGTGCTACCACTGGCAACATTGGAACTATGAACAAACGGCCTTTTTGCCGGCTTTTTCTTATCTGTAATAAGCTCTTGCTCTATGGCGTCCTTAATTTGCACTCACATGTCATGGACTTCTGTAAATGTGAATAGAGGTAGGACAATCATCTTTTGCAGCAACTTGTCATGTAGATTCCGAACAACCATCCTAATTTGATCCTTCTCGGAAGGCCTTGTGGTCATCATCGAGGCTTTAGCTCTCCATCTTATCACAAATTCAGAGAAACCCTCCTTCAACTCTTGGCGTATTGCCTCGAGATCACGAGTCGTAACCTTAACCTGTGTATTGTAGGAATGCTGAGCAATGAAGGCCTCGACCATCTCTTTCCAATTCTATTGACAGAATCTTCCAACATAGCATACCAAATGGTCGCTATTCCCAACATGGTGCGACCGAAGAGAGACAACTTCTGCAGTCTAGTCAAGCCCATCGGCCGTAAAATATTTGAAAACAAACGTAAGTGGGCCATCGGATCCTCAAAGCCGTCGAATCGATCGATGTGCGGCATTTTAAACCGATCTAGAAAGGTAACTGCAGAATCGGTATACCCATCCTCTATATCCGGGATGGAGTTAACCCCTTGTGCTCTCTTGAATAAATTTTCTAGTTCATTGACCTTGAGTACAATTGGGTCAACCTTGAACTCGAATGGAGCCTCAGTCTGATAAATAGGGGTTTTAGAGGGTTATGCTGGGATTGGCATTGCTAGATTGCCCTAGTTTTTTTGAACATTAGCGGTATGAGCGGTGGCTTTGGGTGCTGGGATACCCGTGGTAGGTGCATGAGATGCAGAGGCCGCAGCCAGTTGTGGTTTCTGTTGTTGTAGCCTAGTTATAACTTTGGCTTGATGGTCGTGACCTCGGCCTGACGGGCCACATCTTGCTGTAGGGTTTTAATTTTCTGCTACAGATCATGTATCAGTTCTTCCATACTGACTGAGGGATACTGTGCCATTAGAATAGGCGATTGATCTCATGCTGGGCTAGAAGTAGAAGACCATTCCCGAACCTAACTGGACAAGTGAGTTAAGGGGTGACTGTTGTAAAAACTAAACTGGTGAATTCTGCCTGATTCTCCTCCGTCTTGTAACCGGTGGGAGTGAGGTAAACACGAGTTGTCCCCAAACAAGATCCCCGGCTTTACAAAGTCTTCTGACTCGGGTCCAGAGTACTTGGGGGATATCTAAACTTTTTGAAGCTATGGATTTAAACTACCTAGCAAAAAGAAATAAAGCAAAAGAGCAGTAATCAGAAACCGCACAGCACCTTAGCTAAGATGTTATCAACACAAACATGATCAAAGCTATAGGACTACACTCCACACTGAATTCTGCCTCCCAAATCAAATACCAAATTTGTAACTTCTATGCACATTCTTGTACAGTTTCACTGTAAAGCACATACCAGCTAAGGGAGAGCAAAAACACCCCTATGGTGGGGTAGGGTTACCCTGTCCTAGTTTTGTTAGGAACTAGGGTTTCACTATTTCATACAAGCAGTTTCACGCAATCCTATATTTTAGGTGAGCATCCTATCCTAGTTTGGAATAGTCGCTATGGCTTTACTATATGCAGCTAGGCCAAATGGCCAAAAGGGGTACCTCAGCAAGGTACCTAATATACCTCTCACACCTAACACCGAGAAGTGAAAGAAGGATCAAATGGTACAGCGGTAGTCCAGATCAAAGGATTGTGTTCCCATCATGGCATAGCCCACGGCCGGTCAGCCTTTTGGCAAGCCTTTGGCAAACTTTCCAAGAATAGCAGATGGCAAACATAGTGACTTAAGCACACCAATGAAAATGCAATGCAAAAAACATATAAGTGTAGATAAAATTTCACATCATGAATTTTAAGTCAAGTTCTCTGATTTCCCCAGTAGAGTCGCCAGAAACTGCAGCTTGACTTTTTGTGCTTCTTTCGGATACGACTAGCCCTACAATTCGAACTCCCGTGGTTCTGAATCTGATCTCACAAGTGCAATGTGAAATAGATAAACACCAAAGAGTCCAAATCTGACAAATCTTTTAGAAAATCGATTTTGAATCAAAATGCCAAAAATAAACTGCTTTGCCAGATACAGAGTTGCCACCTAAATATTTTTGGAAAATTTAGGGAACCCATGACTCGTGCCAAAGGCCACGTGTCCGTCATCACCAAGATTGTCTCGGCTTGGGAACTTAGGTACGAGAGGGAAAGGTCATGAATTAAGCACTCCACTAGCCCGGTCAAAAATTAACCTTTACTAATCATGATGTGAATCTTATTTACATTATATGCTCTTGTTCTGGTTATTATACTAACATTACTATGTGATATGCACACAGGTATAGACTAATTTGCAAAAAAATTGGAACACTTTGATTTCATGTATGTTTTTGAAAATTGTTTCAAATATGTACCACTTGAAAAAGTGATCTCATATGTACATTACTCAAATTATTCCAATTCAAACAATTAGTCTTCATCCACAGGCATTCAAGCAATTATATCAATTAAGCAGTTAGCCTCATGGTATTATGCTTATCATAGCAACAATCACATGTATGCGATATGCTAAAGCAAATAAAATGCTAACCTAGTACTCCAAGGCAAGCCAAAAGAAACACAAGAGTTAGAAGAGATGCATGCTCCCAACTAATGCAACACATGCAATGGTGCAACTAATAGGCTCGGCTACTAATTATGTCATGTGAGTCAATTTTGACGGCATGCGGTTTAAACATGTATTCAACGAAATATGTAAACTACAATGCTTTGTTTAGAATGATGAACCGAGCCTGGATGCATGCAAGACAAGTGGATGCAAACATGGGGTATGCTAAAAGAAACATGATATTCTAAATTACCCATCGTAAGCAAGTAAATAAAAGGGGGAAAGACGCGGTGTTGGAAGACATACACATTATTACAAGCTTAGCCCTCGCACAAGAGGGTCCGAATGAATGGACTAGCTAACCTAATTACTTAATTAATTAACTATTACAAACCGAATTAAACAAACTAACTATGCTAGCTAATTATTACAACGCCACAATTAATTAACTATTCTAGCTAATTATTACAAATTAGAACTAACTAATTAATTACAGTAATTAATTAATTACAAATTAACGATACGAATACAACGAAAGAAATAACTAAGCTAAGTAATTAACTACTTCTGGGTTGCTGGCCACTTATGAACCATGGGATACAATTTCAATAAATGCTAATTATTACAACGCCACAATTAATTAACTATTCTAGCTAATTATTACAAATTAGAACTAACTAATTAATTACAGTAATTAATTAATTACAAATTAACGATACGAATACAACGAAAGAAATAACTAAGCTAAGTAATTAACTACTCTAACTAATCAGCCTTGGGAAGTGAGGAATGCTTACACATGCACGCGAATTTCCACCCAAAAAAGCCCACTGGTTTGCTGCCAAAATACCTCTGTTGCACAGTTGAAAATTTGCATTGTTTTTCATCTCAGCTTATGTCCTGCTCCACTAGAAAGAGGACTCTGCCTGCTTTGAAAAAGTGGCCAGCAACCCAGAAGTAGTGGCCGACAGGCCACTAATAGTGGGTTGCCATCTAGAAAATGTGGTGGCCTGCCAGCCATTGATGTTGGTTCTTTCCTGTAGCAACAGAGGACAAACAAAGCATAAACCAGAGTATTCTCAGGGGATGTTTGTCCACCCTACCTCTCCTTATCAGCAAACAGGTCAAAGGAGGGGTATGTTTGGTTCGCAGACTATCAATCGACGCAATTTCATTGTGTGATGACTTATGAACCATGGGATACAATTTCAATAAATGCATAAAAAAAGACTAACAAAACCTCCTCCCTATCATGGATTGATCAAGGGAAGGGGTTGACATTGCTTCTTGAACAGTTTACATCACTAACAAGTATGAAACGACTCAAGACTTAACGGGTTCAATTAATGTCCGATTGAATCCCAAATTACTTTATTATCTTGCATCACTTTTAGTCCCAATTTTATTACTTCATTCCAATTACCATCCATTCCTTAATTTATTAAGTCCAAAAATAAGCTTTAAGCCCTTTAATGGAAAGAAGCACCAAGCAAAGAGTTGTTTTAGGCATGAGAAAGAGACACCATGCCATTGGTAATGAACCCCCAAAGGGATTAAACCATTAAGCATAATACCTCTATCTTAAGCTTTAAACAAGTAACTAGTTTGAAACAACTTTTAAAGCAAAGAAAAAGCCAAGAAATGAGGGAGGTTGCAAAGGTGATTAGAGATGAATGCAAGTATGGAAAGCAAGAAATAAACACTATCAACCCAAATAGGTTAGTGGCTAAGGCCTAAACCACCAAGCCTATGAGGACCGTTACACTACAAGCATACTATACAAAGTATGAATTAAGCTAACTCATAAAAAAAGTCCTAAAACAGTCCAAAAAAGTGATGGAATTAAGACAAAAACAACTAAAACAACTAGCTAAAATATTGAGGTATTAAAACTAGCACACAAACACAAGGAGGGGAGGCAACTCCTCCACTTTTAGGACTTCAAAATATGATTTTTGCCTCTGAAAAACCTCTAAAAATTAGTGGTAAAAATCTCAAAATAAGGTGATGAGGAGGTGGGAAACACAAGGGCAAAGACCTTAGAAGCAAGGTTCAAAGAAGGGTTATCAACCCCTCTACCTTTAATGGCCTTAAACCACAAGTTTCAAGCCCAAATCACTTCAGCAAGGAACTCTCTAGGTTTGGTTTAGAGTGTTTGAGCAAAGGCTGTGTAAGTTGCAAGAGAGAGAGAGAGAGAGAGAGAGAGAATTTTGCTCTTCCAAAAATATTTTTTCACTCCTCAATTTTTCTAACCTTGAAACCAAAAGGGGAGGTCATCTATATATAGAAAACCATGTGCCTATCTCAAAATATCTATATATGTACAGTTGGAATGGTGCATGTACATGGGGGGACAGCTAGCAGAAAATATCTGATTTTTTGCACTAATAGGCGGCCACCAATAGTGGGCGGCAAGCCACACTAGTTGACGACAGGTCATTGGAGGCACAAGCCTGAAAAACTACTATTTTGGTCCAAAACAAGGCACAAGGTTTAAAGGTTCAAAACTGAGGTTTCTTGCTAAGGAAGTCAAGCATTCGACGAGCGTACACATTCATCATTGAGCAATCAATCAGTGGCACCCAAGTCTTAAGGGCGGTCAAAAATGGGGTGTCTACACCTAACCTTGTTACAAAATAGAGTTTCAACAAGGTAGACTAATGTAGGCATTTCGGTTCATCCTCAGTTGAGTAACTATATTTGGAGTGCCTTCAAGGCTAGACAATCAATTTTTAGAGTAGAGTGTTGTTAGAGTGTACACTATAGAAAATGATTAGGCAAAATATAAAATGCATTTTTTAATATATTTTTAATAGACATAATGCCTATAAGTATTGAAGTTGCTCTTATATTTTGCCTATTATTTTACCTAATCAAATCATAATTTCAATGTTTTAACATGCTAATTTCGCCCCCCAAAAAAAAAAATTTGCTAGACAAGGTGTTTTAGGAAGTTGGTTAAAAACTTTTTTTTTTTTTTTGGCATTTTTGCCTTTTTGTAGATAAAAAAATGTAAGAGGTGATATAACTCAAAATAAATTAAAAGTCAAATTGACTTTTAACCAACTTCCCAAATGAGACAATAGGCAAACTAGCTATGTTTGGATAGCCAAGAGAGATTAGGTAAATGGTAAATGATTTCTCTCATTAAAAATGTCTACGTATAAAGAGTTTTCTTAAAACACAAATTAGATAAAATAATTAGATAAAAAAAATAGTGCACTTTTGTAATAGGAAAAATGCCTTGCGGTAATTTTTTGTTAAAAATTTTTTTTAGAGGGGATGCCTCATATTTGCTCTAAATCTTATAATTTTAAAGAAAACCTTAAAGCTGTTGAATGAATTCATGGATTGATTGAAGCAATCTTAAAATAGCAGGAATACAAAATGCATCACCAAATGGTTCACAGAAAATACAATAATGTTGTATTCTCTAATTTATTATTCCTAAATGACCCTTAATAACGTGACATTAAGGTTAGATCTCAATGTTTGACAAATTAAAATTTGACACTTGTCAAACACATCATTATGAGTGATTGTTAAGGATGATAAATTAGGCATTTCAAAAAAATTTCTAAAAAATATAATGAATGATTTGGAATTATATCCAGTTATGAAGGGGTTGACTTGAAAAATAAATCTCAACCTACCCTTCCATTACACTTTCTATGACCCATTAGGTATTTTAATTTTAGGATAAACTATCAATAGGTTCTAATAGTTAGACAAAATTCTTATCAATTCCTATTGAAAATAAGTCCTAGTAAAATTGTCGCTAAAAATAATTTTTTGTAATGATTTTTTGCATATTGCTAAAAATTAACAAGGGTGAATGATAAGGTACCTAAGCCACAGCAGAACATATGCTCTCTTATACAACTGAAGCCAAGAGATTTGAAGCAACAAGAGAGAGAGAGAGAGAGAAAGAGCTGTATAGATATAAGAGATATAGTAATGCAATTGTAAAGTAGTTAGAGGCAGTTAGAGTTTGTTGTAGCAAACTCTAACCATTTTGTATAAATAAGTGTAAACGCAATCTAATTGATTTGATTCAGAGAAAATAGTTTTCAACTTCTGTTAGTTTTCAACTTTTGTTATGGTATCAGAGCCTTCACAAGCTCCTACGAGCAATGTCACGACCCAAACCCGCCCCTATGGGTTTAGTACCGTAACCGGCCAATAATCCGAGATTACCGAAGGCCTGCTTAACAGTAAAACAGTAAAACAAAGTACAGGGGCATGGCGGAAACTAATACAGTAAATAAACAATGTCCAATGAGCTGTGAGTCTGTATGCAAAAAGATTTTTCATACATATGTATATAAACAGTACAAAACAGTATGTACAATATTTACAGTCGATCAGGACAGGGACTTAATCCCTATTAAACAGTACAATACAAAAACCTTCAGTCTATACAGTTATACAAAACAGATACAGAGACAGACGGGGGAAATTAAAACACCCGTAAGCCATAGCTTGGCAGGCTCGGAACCTCGCAGTGAGGCACAGTAGTTGGCTCAACAAAAAGAGGAGTCTAACCCACACTCCTAGCTCCGGTCTGGTGCCTAAACACCTACATATATATAAAAACAGTGAGCTAAAGCCCAGTGAATAACACAATGCGTAAAGAGGTTAAGAATGAATGTCCTTTCGGTAATGAAAACAGTTCATTGACTCAGTAGATCAGTCATTCAGTCGTAACAGTCATATGTGGTACATCCATTAGCATAACAGTACAATAAACAGTAGGTCTTAAAAGACTGAATAGTCAATGATGGCCATCAATCAGCAAACAGTAGTGGTTCCAACAAGGGAACCGACAGAGATCTCTGTAACAGTAGCAGTAATAGTAAACAGTAGTTGCTATGGATGCCACAATACAGTTCAGAATAGAGGACATACATTCATTCAGTTAACAGTAATCAATTGAGAAACAGTACAGTTCAATTGTTCAGAAGATAATCATTTTTGAACATATCTTTACACAGTTGTTACTCACAGAGTTCTAGGCTACAGTTAAGCTAGAACGCATCCCCAGATGCCAACCCTACACAGTTACAGATTGAACACACACTAAGCTACACAGTTGGGAAAGATAATAATTTAATCCCTAATTTGCCTCGGTGCGGTTCTGCATCTATATCCTCATTAAGATGCCTTAAACTAGGCCTAAGAATGCCTAGGATGGGATGAGGATGCCAAGATGCATTCAGAAAATATTTTCAGAATTTTCAGAAAACAGAGGTCCCGCTCAAGCATAGGTTTCTCCGCTCGAGCGTGAATGCAAACAAAGGTACCCGCTCGAGCGTAGACTTTCCCGCTCGAGCGTTCTACAAAACAGGGCAAAAGTACTGGATGTGTGAAAATCACGCTCGATAGGCGCTCGATAACCGCTCGAGCGTGAGACACAAGGTCCCGCTCGAGCGTCAATTCTTCCGCTCGAGCGTACATCAAAACAGTGCAAAGTACTGGGAGCACGAATTTCCCGCTCGAGCGCCACTTCCCCCGCTCGAGCGGGAGTTCAAAATCTGGAATTTCCAGATTTGAACTTCCAAACTCAAAACAAGTTTAAATGCATCAAAACCAATCTTTTTGGGCTAATTTTCCAGAAAACTCTTCCAAACTCATAGTTTAACATGATTCAAAGCTCAATTGTAAAAATCAAAGCCCAAAAGAAGATCAATTCCACATGATTTTCAAACCAATTTCATGAACATGAAGAACATGCAAACATGCATGAATTTAAACCACTTTCAAGCTTTAAACACTTGCTCTAATGAGCCAATTGTTCCAAAAACAAGATGAAATCATGGTCTATACTCAAAACATGGACATGCATGTGGCAAATTTATGAAGAACAAGCTCAAAAATGCAAAAGTATGCCATGCATGCAAAGATTAAGCTTCTAATGCAACAATTTAAACCAATTCTAGGCTCAACTCTTCATGAACATAAAAATATGAACAGATCAATTAACAATCAACAGGTAGAAAATGCATTTAAACAAATACAGTCAATCATTCAATTTCAGATTTCAGTCAGTCAGTTCAGTATTTCAGTTGATTCAATTACTTATCATGATCAGTCTCAATTTAACAGTAATCAGTGGTTAATCAGTAATCAGTGATGAGGGTTATTACAGTCTCTTCTCCTTATAAAGAGTTTAGTCCTCTAAGCTCGAGTTACCTTCATTCTGGAAGAAAACAGGATTCAGTGGAAACAGTTCAAGATATCTCTTGGCCATGTCATCTTCCCTTTCCCAAGTGGCATACACGCCACCATGGTTTTGCCAGTCTACTTTCACTAACGGGATCTCTTTGTTTCTCAACTTTTCGATTCATCTGTTTACAATCTGAATAGGCCGTTGCTCGTAAGTGTAGTCATCACTCAGTACTACACGAGTAGGCTCTATCACATGGAAAGGATCCCGGAGGTAGTCTCTCAACATAGAAATGTGGAAGACGTTATGCATATGCTCCATTTCAGGAGGAAGTGCAACTTGATACGCCACCGGATTGATTTTCTCAATAATCTCATATGGCTCGACGTATCTCGGCGCTAACTTGCCTTTGACTCCAAAACGAGTCTGGCCTTTCATCGGTGTCACTTTCACAAAAACGTAATCACCCACTTCATATTTTCTATCTCATCTTCTGACATCAGCATAACTTTTCTATCTGCTCTGTGCGGTTTTCAATCTCTGTTGTTTCAGTTTCACTTTCTCTATCGTTTCATATACAATCTCGGGCCCAAGCAAAGGCCCATATCCAACTTCTGTCCAGCAAATCGGAGATCTACATTTTCTACCATACAATGCCTCGAAAGGCACCATACTAATACTTGAATAGAAGCTGTTATTGTAGGCGAATTCAGTCAATGGCAAATGGCTTTCCCAGTTCCCTTGAAAATCAAGGACACACATTCTCAATAAATCCTCCGGAGTCTGGATGGTCCTTTCTGACTGGCCATCTGTCTGAGGATGATAGGTACTACTCAGTCTCAGTTCAGTACCCAATGCAGTCTGTAGGCTTTGCCAAAATCTCGATGTAAACTTCGAGTCTCTGTCAGAAACAATGGACACAGGCACTCCATGCAGTCTAACAATTTCATCAATATAAATCACAGCCAATTTGTCCGCATTATAAATTGTTTTGACAGGTAAGAAGTGAGCAGATTTAGTCAGTCTATCAACTATAATCCAAATTGAGTCCATACCTTTACTGGAGCGAGGCAATCCCATGATAAAATCCATGGTGATATGTTCTCATTTCTATTCCGGTATGGGTAAGGGTTGCAGTAAACCTGCGGGTCGTTGATGTTCGGCTTTAACTTGTTGGCAATGAAGACATTTTGATACAAAATCAGCAATTTCTTTCTTCATTCCCGGCCATCAGAAATTCAATTTCAAGTCTTGATACATTTTCGTGTTCCCTGGGTGGATAGACAGTTTTGAATTGTGGCCTTCTTGCAGAACTCTTCTTTTCAGTTCAGTATCATTCGATACACACAGTCTTCCCTAAAATTTCAGTACATTGTTTACAAATTTGAAGTCCGGTCTTGGTTTAGATTCCCTTTTTTCGATGATCTTCTTCAAGAAGTCATCCTGTTGTTGTTTCTCTTTAATCTCTTTAATCAGTGCCGGTTGAGCAGAAATAGCAGCTAAGGTTCCACCTTGTTCTCGCAAAACAATTTCAATTTCAGATTTTTCAAGGTCACAAAGTAATTCTTTCTGCCCAGTGAGCAAATAGGCTAAGTTCCCAATCAATTTCCGACTCAATGCATCAGCAACGGTATTGGCTTTCC
This sequence comes from Camellia sinensis, assembly GCF_004153795.1. Taxonomy (NCBI): domain Eukaryota; kingdom Viridiplantae; phylum Streptophyta; class Magnoliopsida; order Ericales; family Theaceae; genus Camellia; species Camellia sinensis. Next base: position 35,722 of record NW_021024824.1, read on the forward strand.
CCGAATGATACAAAATCTGTAGGTCATAGTCTTTAATCAATTCTAGTCATCTCCGCTGTCTCATATTCAATTCTTTCTGTGTGAAGAAATATTTCAAACTCTTGTGGTCGATATACACTTCACATGTCGCCCTATAAAGGTAATGACACCAGATTTTCAGTGCAAATACTACTGCAGCAAGTTCCAGATCATGGGTCGGGTAGTTCTTTTCATGTGGTCTCAGTTGTCGAGAAGCATAGGCAATTACTCTCCCATTCTGCATTAAAACACACCACAAACCCTTATGAGAAGCATCACTAAATACAGTATAACCATCCGTACCTAAAGGTAAGGTCAGAATCGGTGCAGTCACAAGTCGAGTTTTCAACTCTTGAAAAGCTGATTCTCTTTGGTCAGTCCAGTCAAATGATATCCCCTTCTGAGTTAATTGAGTCAACGGTAAGGCAATTTTGGAGAAATCTTTGACAAATCTTCTGTAATACCCGGCTAATCCCAAAAAGCTTCGAACTTCTGTAACATTTGTTGGTCTAGGCCAATTTACCACTGCTTCAACTTTCTATGGATCAACTGAAATTCCATCCTTACTAATAACATGTCCCAAAAACATAACATGGTCAAGCCAAAATTCACATGTAGATAGTTTAGCAAAGAGTTTTTGTTCCCTTAGAGTCTGTAGGGCAAGTCTCAGATGATGTTCATGTTCTTCTCTAGTCTTAGAATAAATCAGTATGTCATCTATGATACAACAATAAAGTCATCGAGGAATACTTCTGTAACATTTGTTGGTCTAGGCCAATTTACCACTGCTTCAACTTTCTATGGATCAACTGAAATTCCATCCTTACTAATAACATGTCCCAAAAACATAACATGGTCAAGCCAAAATTCACATGTAGATAGTTTAGCAAAGAGTTTTTGTTCTCTTAGAGTCTGTAGGGCAAGTCTCAGATGATGTTCATGTTCTTCTCTAGTCTTAGAATAAATCAGTATGTCATCTATGAATACAACAATAAAGTCATCGAGGAATGGTTTAAAGATTCTGTTCATGAGGTCCATAAATGCGGCATGTGCATTGGTAACTCCGAAAGGCATAACTAAAAATTCGTAATGTCCATACCTCGTTCGAAAAGCAGTTTTGTCAATGTCTCCTAGTTTAACTTTCAGCTGATGATATCTGGATCTGAGATCAATCTTAGAAAAGATTTGAGCACTCTATAATTGATCGAATAAGTCATCAATACGCAGTAATGGGTATTTATTTTTCACAGTTACCTTGTTCAGTTCACGGTAGTCAATACAAAGTCTCAGTGAGCCGTCTTTCTTTTTCACAAACAAAACAGGTGTGCCCCACGGTGAAGTAGTAGGCCTGATGAACTTCTTGTCTAACAGTTCTTCCAGTTGCACTTTCAGTTCTTTTAGTTCAGTTGAAGCCATTCTGTAAGGAGCTTTAGATACTAGCTGTGTACTCGGAATCACATCAACGGTGAACTCAACCTCCCTATCAATCAAATCCCCTGGCAGATCATCTAGAAAAACATCTGGGAATTCTCTGACTATAGGAATATAGTTCACATCAGTTTTATCATCAATAGGTACAGTCAATACAGAACACAAATATCCCTTACACCCCTTCTTAATCAGTTTAAAGGCTTTCATGGAGGAAATCAGATATGGAGGAGGTACTACTCCAACCCCATTAAACACAAATTCAGGTAAACCCAGTGGACGGAAAACTACTTGTTTCGTTACACAATCTATGGTGACATGATATTTCGTTAACCAGTCCATCCCCAATATAACATCAAAATGATCTATTCCTTTCATGCCTCCATCTTCTTTATCCTCTATTCCTTTTATGCCTCCATCTAAGGCTTACTCAGTCACTACCTGTCCAACTTCATCCAATCAGAATTAAACTTCTTTTCCTACAGATTCCTCTGCTACACCTTGGTATATTGATTCTGCTACCGCAAATCATATCACCAATGACCTTGGAAATTTTCATCTCTATCATCCATACCAAGGACATGATCAAGTGATAGTTGGAAATGGTCAAAATGTTCTTATTTAACACATTAGTAAGGGTCTGTAGCCTGCTCCTCAATATTCTTTCAGTTTAACTATCTTCTATATGTTCCTCACATTTCTTCCAGACTCTTATTTGTTCACCAGTTAGCTAAGGATAATAATTGTATAGTTATCTTTGATGCTAATTCCTTTGTTGCTCAGGACAAGCTTACAAAACAGGTTCTACACCAAGGTCCTAATGTGCATGGTCTTTATCACTTTGCCTCATCTACTCCACAATCTCATCCATCTCATATTGCTCATACTTCCTCACAGGCTTCCTACCCTATTTGGTATCAAAGGCTTGGCCATCCTTCACCACTGAAATTTCATCATATTACTTAACATATATCCCCTAGTTTTAAGAATAAAGATTGTACTGAATTTTCTTGTACACCATGTAGTGTTGCTAAATTCATAGGCTACCTTTCAAACTATCTAGTTCCACTGCTAAACAACTATTTTCTCTTGTTCATAGTGATGTTTGGGGACCATTTACTGCTTCTGTCTCTAGTTATAAGTACTACTTGTTGTTTGTTGCTGATTTCACCAGATTTCTTGGATCTATCCCCTGTATGCTAAGAGTGATGTGTTCTCTACTTTTCTGGTGTTTAAGGCCTATGCTGAGAATCAGTTTTCTACTTCTTTAAAAATCTTGAGGACTGATAATGGGATTGAATTTGTCAATACTAAAATGCATGACTACTTGACCATTCATGGTATTGTTCATCACCTCACATGTCCTTATACACCAAAACAAAATAGCATAGTTGAGAGGAAGCATCAACACATTACTGAGACTACGATTACCTTACTTCATCAGTCCTCTCTTGTGATAACCCTATCTTGTGTTAAGTTAATTAATCGTGATTATGTTGTGATTATGTGATTAATTTGAATTTGGGTGTTAAATTGCATGATTATATGTGTTTTTGTATTTCTATCTGTTCACCGTAGAAAAATCTGTTTGATTTTCTACTTTAAAATTTAAATTGAAGGCCTTATCGGCCATAGAAATCGAAATTGACTACGCCATTGTGATTAGCGTAATTTTTAGAGCCCACGGTGAAGTTTAATTGAAAATTGATTTGGATCGAAATAATTAGATTAAATTTATTAGTTTAGGCTCAATTAATTAGCCTTAATCAAAATTGATTAGGCAAACATATATAAGTGGCCTATTTACACTTATGAGCATTGTTTTTGAGCTCATTTCTCTTCTTTGGCTGAGATTACTCTAGAGAGAGAGAGAGAGAGTTGGTTAGAGAGAAAGAGTGAGGGCAATTGGAGAATTGAGCTAGAAACTTGAAGATTGTGAAGATTAACTCAAGAAATAGCTAGAATTTGGAAGATTATAGTTCATAGGTGAGTAATTGGATATGAATTCATGAGTTTGAGTTTGTAATTTTGTGAATTCAAGGTAAGTGGTAATCAAGAACAAGAATTAACATGAATATGAAGAATTTGAAGTCTAGATATGCACATGCATGTATAGAATTGCCATGATTTTACATACTCAAGCATGAATCATGTTGAACATGAAGAATTGAGCACCAAATTTCACATGCATACATAATTTTGTGTAGCTCCATGATTTTGAACACCACTTGTACCATTTGAAATGGAATTGAAGTCAATATTTCACATGCATGCAAGATTCATGCAAGTAAGGAGTTTGATTATTTGAGTTTTGAAATTGACAAGAAGAATTTGAAATGATTCGAGAGATGAATCGTGATTTTGGACAATTGGTTTCAAATTACCTATATTCTTATGTTATACAATGTCTTTACATGCTTTTGTATAAAAAACATGAGTTTTGGGCCTTGAACATCAAGATTAAGCTTCAAATCCAGTTCTGGAAATTCCAGAATTCATCAAGTCCGCTTGAGCGGGGAATGCGCCACTCGAGTGTAAAATGTTAGCTCCCAGAAGGTTTGCGGACATTGATGTCCGCTCCAGTGGGAGGAGTTACGCTCGAGTGCCTAGTCACATGTTTGACTCTCAGCACGAGGGTTCGAAGTCACGCTCGAGCGCAAAAATGAGGTAACCAGTACTTTTGCAGACCAGAGGGGTCCACTTGAGCGGCCAAAGCTACTCTCAAGCAGAAAGTCCTGTTTCAGAAATTTTGAAAAGTGGTTTTGTGTTTTGTTTTCCATTCTCTTTCATTTCTGAGCACTCTTAGGCATGCATTGAGCATTATAAATGAATTAAAAAGATAAAGAACAAGCCTAAGAAGGATATACGAATTAAGAACGGATTGAATCGTTTGTGACCCATTATGTTTATGAAATGTGTAGGGTCAAGCACAAGGGTAAATCATCCGGCAGATCACTGTGAGTAATATCTTAATAAAGATATGTTCAAGTATGTTATTTCTACAACGTTACTACTATGTGAGCCCTATGGGTCTGTAATTTGAATTATGGATGAATAGTTTGAATGATAGTCTTTACACAAGACTAATTGAATACGAACGTGACGACGATCATGAGTATAACACACATACGGATACAAATATGGAAATAAATGAATGGCCCAGAGGCCATTTGATATAAATGATTGGGCCAAAGGCCGTTTGTCATGAATGAATTGGCCAAAAGCCATTTGATATAAATGATTGGGCTAGAGGCCGTTTGACATGAATGAATGGGCCAAAGGCCATTTGATAAGATTGGAATGGGCCTGAGGCCGTTTGGAATGTTTGGGCCTGAGGTCGTTTGATATATTAGATTAAATTATGAATGAGCCTAAGGCCGTGTGATATGTCTGCTATAAATTTCAGTTACGTACTCCTTTATTTTGAAAATATTCACTGGGCTGTCGCTCACTCTCATTTATATGTGTGTAAGTGAGCAAAAAGATGTCCAAACCCAACCCCAGTGAAAGACATGAGAGGAGTTAAGTTTTGTGGAGTCAGCCTGACCGTCTCATACATGAGACTTTGCGTTGTTTCTTTTACCTTTGATTTCCCTTTTGGTATTTTGATCAATATGTTGGATCGCCATGTACATAAGCTTTTTGTTAGGCTGACTATATGTTTGAACGGTCCTGGACACATGAAATGTGAACTTTGTTTATACGTGTGAGTTATCATGGAATGTTTGTCTTGCCATATAAGCACAGCTCGTTGGACAAAATTTTTAAGCCTGTTTCAGTTTTGGCCTCTTATTCTATTGAAAACATGTTTGACCAGGTTTGAGGCCGTAGGTAATCTCATGATTACTGGCCGGTTATGACCTTAATCCATAGGGGCGGGTTCGGGTCATGACAGAGTGGTATCAGAGTACGAGTAATAACTCACACACTTGTCCAAATGAGCAGTAAGCATCTTGAAAAGATCTAGGATGCATTCATGTGATATGTTTGAACTTGAAAACATCGAGTACAAGCCTAATTGCTTCAAAGTGAATGATTATATGCTATATGCTTTGTGATTTACTTGTATTGCGAACTATTTGAATATTTGTGCTCTTTGGTATGTGCATACTTGTGAATCTTTTGTATAAAGAATAATACAAGTCTAATCAGATGATGAGAACAAGAGGTGATGAAATAGAGAAGTCTTCTACTACTAGAATGGATAGGATGGAAAGACTGATTCAGGAGATGGCTGAAACATTGAGGCAACAACAACATTGGCAACAACCACATCCTCCACCTCCTCCTCCAGTACCACTTGTCCAAGACATTCAGAATGATGACCAAATAATCACCCTCACCAAAGAGTTTAAGAAGATAAAACTACCATAGTTTCATGGGGGATTGGATCCATTAAAGGTTGAAGCATGGGTCCTCGGCATAGAGAAACTATTTGAGGTGTTTCCTTGTTTAGAAACACAGAAGGTACTTCTAGCCACCTTTACACTAGAAGATGAGTCAAGAAGGTGGTGGATGTTAATGCGTGAAAATAATAAGGATATTGGTTGGGCACGATTTTTGGAGATTTTCTACGACAAATATTTTCCACAATGTGTCCGTGACAGGAAAGTATCGGAGTTCATGGAACTTAAACAAAATAGTATGACAGTAACTGTGTAGGAGGCCAAATTTACTAAATTGGCCAGATTTGCACCACATGTGGTCGACACCGACTATAAGAAAGCAAGGCATTTTGAGAGAGGCCTGCAGGATGATATCTTAGAGAAAGTAAATGTACTCAAGCTAGAAACCTATATCGAAGTATTAGACCAGGCCATAATATCATAAGCTAATATAGCCAAACAGGCCAAATCAACAACTGACTAGAAAAGTAGTAAAAGACATGGCTTCTTTTCAAAGAAGAGATTTTCAAAGAAACAGAATACAGGCTTCTCGAGTACCTCGAATTCTTCCAAAGACACATCCCCAATGTGCAACCAGTGTGGCAAAAGGCATCATGGGGTTTGTTACCCTATATCAGAGGCCTGTTTTAAGTGTGATAAGATGGGACATATGGCCAGAGATTGTAATTAGAACAGCAGGAAGTTAGTTGCTAGCTCAATTGCATCAATCCCAAAACTGAGAAATACTACAAGGCCTACTACTACCGGAGATACTGTAAGGCAAGGGAGAGTCTTTACGCTTATTCCAGGTGATACACGGAACGTAGAAGCCGTTGTCTCAGATACTATCTCTATATGCAATCAGGATGCTTTTGTGCTAATTGACTTCGGATCAACACACTCTTTCTTTCATAACTTATGCATTTGCATCGAGATTGAGTAGACCTTTAGAATCATTGCCATATTTGTTATGTGTATCTGCTCCATCTGGAGGATTTGTGTTGTGTACATCTGTATGTCGATTTTGTGATATACGTATTGGGAATGCTACCTTGTATGTAGACTTATTACCATTGGACTTTAGACATTTTGATGTAATCCTGGGTAGGGACTAGCTAACCAAATATTGTGTCACTATTGATTGTGTAACGAAACAGGTTGTATTTAAACCACTAGGGCAAGAAGAGATTGTGTTTGTGGGTCACGGGGTAGTGCCTTCGCCTTATTTGATATCTGCAATGAAAGCATGTAAATTGATCAAGAAAGGATGCCGGGGTTATTTGTGTTATGTGTTATCTGAACAATCTGTGAATACTGAATTGAACAGTATCCCTATTGTTAGTGAGTTTCCACATGTATTCCTAGATGAATTGCCAAGACAATTAGTTGACAGGGAAGTAGAGTTTACCATTGAAGTTGTGCAAGGCACTCAAGCCTATTTCCAAAACTCCCTATAGAATGGCTACTGCTTAAATGAAAGAACTGAAAGAACAATTGCAAGACCTACTGGACAAGGGGTTTATTCGACCAAGTACTTCGCCATGGGGTGCACTAGTATTATTTGTGAAGAAGAATGATGGAACCTTACGCCTGTGTATTGACTACCGTGAATTGAACAAGGTAACGATAAAGAATAAATACCCCTTATCCCGTATTGATGACTTGTTTGACCAGTTGCAGGGATCTCAAGTGTTCCCCAAAATTGATTTAGATCCGGGTATCACCAGTTGAAGGTAAACGCAGAAGATGTTGAGAAAACTACATTTAGAACGAGGTATGGTCATTATGAATTCCTTGTTATGTCGTTTGGAGTGACTAATGCCCCTGCAGTATTTATGGACCTAATGAACCGGATTTTTAAGACTTATCTCGATGATTTTGTTGTAGTTTTTATTGATGATATCTTGGCATAGTTAAAGAATAGACTTGAACATGAACACCACTAGAAAATTGTCTTGCAAACACTTAGAGAAAATAAATTATTTTCCAAGCTGAAGAAATGTGAATTTTCTTAGGGCATGTTATCAACAGGGAAGGAATTTCAGTGGACCCCTAAAAGATAGAGACAATTATGAATTGGCCCACTCCAACGACTGTAACAGAAGTTCACAATTTTATGGGCTTAGCCGAGAACTACAGAAGATTTGTGAAGGATTTTTTGAAAATAGTTGTACCACTTACTCAACTGACATGCAAGGAGCAACCATTTAAATGGAATAACAAAAGAGAATCTATTTTTCATAAACTGAAGACGAGACTGACCACTGCACTAGTAGTTACATTGCCTACAGGTACAAAAAACTTTGTGATTTTTAGTGATGCATCTTATAAAGGTCTAGGTTGTGTATTAATGCAGAATGGAAGGGTGATTGCCTATGCCTCTTGGCAGTTGAGGCCACATGAGAAGAACTACCCAACACATGACTTAGAATTGGCCGTGGTTGTATTTTCTTTGAAAATCGGGCGGCATTACTTGAATGGGGCAAAGTGCAAAGTCTACACGAATCACAAAAGTCTGAAGCACTTCTTTACACAAAAAGAGCTAAATATGCGACAGAGGAGATGGCTTGAATTGATAAAAAATTATGATCTTCAGATTTAGTATCATCTTGGGAAAGCCAATACAGTTGCTGATGCCTTGAGCAAAAAGTCAACGAGAATTTAGCTTGCTTGCTTTCTGAACAGAAAGAAATCTTACTAGATTTTGAGAGAATCGAGATTGAACTCATATTGCACGAATAAACCAGATTGGTGGCTATTATTTCAGCTAAGCCAACAATAATTACTGAAGTTAAGCAAAGACAAAAAGAGGATGAGTTCCTCAAAAAGATAATTGATGAGTTTGAAGCAAATCTGAAATCAGAATTCAGCATCGACGGTGACATATTGAGATTTCAAAACCGAATGTGTGTCCCAAACATTCCAAAACTGAAGAAAAGAATTCTTGATGAAGCCCACAAGTCAGTGTTTTCTATACATCCGGGTAACAACAAAATGTATCAGGACTTAAAACAAAGCTATTGGTGGCCCAAAATGAAGAAATGAGTTGCAGAGTATGTGTCCAAGTGCCTTTAGTGTCAGCAAGTTAAAGCTGAACACCAAAAGCCAGGCGGTCTACTTCAACCTCTCCATATTCCAGAATGGAAGTGGGAACATGTAACTATGGATTTTGTTGTTGGTTTACCTCGAACTCCTCGAGGTATGGATTTTATTTGGGTTGTAGTCAATAGACTGACTAAATCCGCATATTTTCTGCCTGTTAGAACTACATTTGATGCTTATAGACTGGCTATTATATATGTTGATGAGATTGGCCCCGTTTGGTAGAGCTATAGGAAAGTGATTACAACTTATAGCCTAACAGCTTATAGCGTATAGCTGTGAACATAAGCTGATTTTTGACTTATAAATTAAGCTTCTCCTCCCCCACTCAAAGAATAAGTTGATTTTTAACTTACAAAAAGCTATAAGTTGTATTGTTAAGCTGAACCAAACACATCAAAATAGGTTAAATTAAGCTAAAAGCTGAAATAAGCTGGAAATAAGCCCTACCAAACAGGGCCATTGTTCGCCTACATGGGGTTCCAGTGTCCATTGTCTTGGATGGAGATCCGAAATTTGTATCTAGATTGTGAAAAGGTTTGCAAAGAGCTATGGGAACAGAATTGAGGTTTAGTACCGCATTCCACCCACAAACAGATGGGCAATTAGAATGGATAATACAGACCTTGGAAGATATGCTAAGAATGTGTGCCTTGGATTTTCAAGGGAGTTGGGAAGATTATTTGCCACTAGCAGAGTTTGCAAACAATAATAGCTTCCACTCCAGCATCGGTATGGCACCATACGAAGCTTTGTATGGTAGAAGGTGTAGATCACCAATTTGTTGGATAGAAGTTGGGGATAAGGCTTTACTTGGGCTTGAAATTGTGCAAGACACTTCTGAGAAGATTAAAATTATTCAATAAAGGCTCAAGACAGCTCAAAGTCGACAAAAGAATTATGCAGATGTTCGAAAAAGACCTCTTGAGTATAAGGTTGGTGATCATGTATTTATTCAGGTGATTCTGATGAAGGGCCAGGTAAGGTTTGGAAAGAAGGATAAATTATCACCTCGCTATATCGGGCCAAATTCTAGAAAGGCTTGGTCCAGTTGCTTATCGAGTCACTTTGCCACCAGGATTTGAGCAAATGCACAATGTATTCCATGTGTCGATGTTGAGGGGTTATCTTCGAGATCCGTTTCATGTGATTGATTATCACCGAATAGCTCTTGATGAAAATATGAAATACACAGAATGGCCGGAACGAATCATTGACCGGCAAGTGAAACAGTTGATAAATAAGTCTATCCCAATGGTGAAGGTAGAGTAGAAAGAACACTATGAGAAAGACGCTACATGGGAAAAAGAGGATGAGATGCAACAGCGTTACCCGCACTTGTTTACGAATGAAGGTAAAATAAGTTTTGAGGACCAAACTTCCTAAAGGGGGGAAGATTATAATAACCTTGTCTTGTGTTAAGTTAATTAATCGTGATTATCTTGTAATTATGTGATTAATTTGAATTTGGGTGTTAAATTGAATGATTATATGTGTTTTTGTATTTCTATCTGTTCACCATAAGAAAATCTATTTGATTTTCTGCTTTAGAATTTAAATTGAAGGCCTTATTGGCCATAGAAACCGAAATTGACTACACCATTGTGATTAGTGTAATTTTTAGAGCCTATGGTGAAGTTTAATTGAAAATTGATTTGGATCGAAATAATTAGATTAAATTGATTAATTTAGGCTCAACTAATTAGCCTTAATCAAAATTGATTAGGCAAACATGTATAAGTGGCCTATTTACACTTATGAGCATTGTTTTTTAGCTCATTTCTCTCCTTTGGCCGATATTACTCTAGAGACAGGGAGAGAGAGAGAGGGTCGATTAGAGAGAAAGAGTGAGGGCAATTGGAGAATTGAGCTAGAAACTTGAAGATTGTGAAGATTAACTCAAGAAATAGCTAAAATTTGGAAGATTAGAGTTCATAGGTGAGTAATTGGATATGAATTCATGAGTTTGAGTTTGTAATTTTGTGAATTCAAGCTAAGTGGTAATCAAGAACAAGAATTAACATGAATATGAAGAATTTGAAGTCTATATATGCACATGCATGTATAGAATTGCCATGATTTTGCATACTCAAGCATGAATCATGTTGAACATGAAGAATTGAGCACCAAATTTCACATGCATGCATAATTTTGTGTAGCTTCGTGATTTTGAACACCACTTGTACCATTTGAAGTGGAATTGAAGTCAATATTTCACATGCATGCAAGATTCATGCAAGTAAGGAGTTTGATTATTTGAGTTTTGAAATTGACAAGAAGAATTTGAAATGATTTGAGAGATGAATCATGATTTTGGACAATTGGTTTCAAATTACATATATTCTTATGTTATACAATGTCTTTCCATGTTTTTGTATCAAAAACATGAGTTTTGGGCCTTGAACATCGAGATTGAGCTTCAAATCCAGTTCTGGAAATTCCAGAATTCGTCAAGTCCACTCGAGCGAGGAATGCGCCGCTCGAGCATAAAATGTTAGCACCCAGAAGTTTTGCATACATTGATGTCGCTCCAGCGGGAGGATTTACGCTCGAGCACCCAGTCACATGTTTGACTCTCAGCTCAAGTGTCCAAAGTCACACTCCAGCGCAAAAATGAGGTAACCAGTACTTTTACAGACCAGAGGGGTCCGCTTGAGCGGAGAGCCCTATTTCAGAAATTTTGAAAAGTGGTTTTGTGTTTTGTTTTCTGTTCTCTTTCATTTATGAGCACTCTTAGGCATGCATTGAGCATTATAAATGAATTAAAATGATAAAAAAGAAGCCTAAGAAGGGTATACGAATTAAGAATGGATTGAATCGCTTGTGACCCATTATGTTTATGAAATGTGTAGGGTCAAGCACATGGGCAAATCATCCGGCAGATCACTGTGAGTAATCTCTTAATAAAGATATGTTCAAGTACGTTATTTCTACAACGTTACTACTATGTGAGCCCTATGGGTCTATAATTTGAATTATGGATGAATAGTTTGAATGGCAGTCTTTACACAAGACTAATTAAATACGAACGTGACCACAATCATGAGTATGACACACACACGGATACAAGTATGGAAATGAATGAATGGGCCAAAAGCCGTTTGATATAAATGATTGGGCCAAAGGCCGTTTGACATGAATAAATTGGCCAAATGCCGTTTGATATAAATGATTGGGCCAAAGGCTGTTTGACATGAATGAATGAACCGGAGGCCATTTGATATAAATGATTAGGTCAAAGACTGTTTGACATGAATGAATGAACCGGAGGCCGTTTGATATAAATGATTGCACCAAAGGCCGTTTGACATGAATGAATGGGCCAAAGGCCGTTTGATATAAATGATTGGGCCAAAGGCCGTTTGACATGAATGAATGGGCCAAAAGCCATTTGATAAGATCAGAATGGGCCTGAGGCCGTTTAATATGTTTGGGCCTCAGGCCATTTGATATATTAGATTGAATTATAAATGGGCCTAAGGCCGTGTGATATGTCTGCTATAAATTTCAATTATGTACTCCTTTATTTTGAAAATATTCACTGCACTGTCGGTCACTCTCATTTATGTGTGTGTAGGCGAGCAGATAGATATCCAAACCCAACCCCAGTGAAAGACATGAGAGGAGTTTATTTTGTGGAGTCAGCCTGACTGTCTCATGCATAAGACTTTGCGTTGTTTCTTTTACCTTTGATTTCCCTTTTGGTATTTTGATCAATATGTTGGATCACCATGTACATAAGCTTTTTGTTAGGCTGACTATATGTTTGAACGGTTCTGGATACATGAAATGTGAACTTTGTTTATACGTGTGAGTTATTATGGAATGTTTGTCTTGCCATATAAGCACAGCTCGTTGGACAAAATTTTTAAGTCTGCTTCGGTTTTGGCCCCTTGTTCTATTGAAAACATGTTTGACCAGGTTTGAGGCCGTAGGTAATCTCATGATTACTGGCTGGTTATGAGCTTAATCCATAGGGGTGGGTTCAGGTCATGATATCTCTTCCCCTTAAATATTGGTTTGAGGGTATGGCTACAGCTGTCTTTCTTATTAATAGCATGCCTGGTCTTTCTCTTGACCACAAATCTCTATTTCAACTTTTATTTAATACCATTCCTGATTATCATTTTCTCAAAGTATTTGGATGCCAATGCTTTCCTTCGCTTAGGCCTTATGTGCCTCACAAGCTAGAACCTAGGTCTACTCCTTGTGTGTTTTTGGGTTATCATCCTACTACCAAAGGCGACAGATGTTTGGATCCTATTTCAGGGAAATTTTTTCTTTCTAGACATGTTCTTTTCCTCACATTTCTTCCAAACTCTTATCTATTCATTAGTTAGTCAACATCCACTTCTAGATTCTGTGTCTTTTTAGGTCCCCAATTAATTTCTTTGTCTGCCAAAAAGCAGCCCACAGTTTCCAGATCCTCTACCAAAGCTGAGTATAGATCTATAGCTAACACTGCTGCTGAATTGGTTTGGTTGCAGCAACTTTTCAAAGACTTATTTGTTCCAAGCTATTCTCCTCCGGTCCTTTGGTGTGACAACATTTCTACAATGGCCCTAGCTTCTAATCCTGTGTTCCACTCTCGCTCCAAACACATTGAAGTGGATTTCCATTTTATTCGAAAACATGTTGTTTCTAAGCAAATCACTTTATCTTATATCCCTACTGCAGGCTAACTGGCTGATATATTCACCAAGCCCTTAACCTCTTCTAGGTTTCATTATCTCCAAGACAAACTAATGGTTTTCGATGAGACCATCACTGCACAGTCTAGTTATAGAGGCAGAAATTCTTCTTGTGGTTTTCGAGGTGGACGATATAGAGAAGGTCGATCAAATCGATCTTACAGAGGAAGATTTGGAGGAACTAGTCCTAGTTCTTCAAATACTTCTGGTTGCTAGATTTGTGGAGGCTTCAATCATATTGCTTTGGACTGCTAGTTTCGTATGGATCCCAACTATGAGTCATCTCAATCGTCTTCATCCTCTATTCCTTCCATGCCTCCATCTAAGGCTTACTCAGTCACTACCAATCCAACTTCATCCAATCAAAATCAGACTTCTTTTCCTAGAGATTCCTCTGCTACACCTTGGTATATTGATTCTGCTACCACAAATCATATCACCAATGACCTTGGAAATTTTCATCTCTATCATCCATACCAAGGACATGATCAAGTGACAATTGGAAATGGTCAAAATGTTCCTATTTAACACATTGGTAAGGGTCTGTAGCCTATTCCTCAATATTTTTTTAGCTTAACAATCTTCTACATGTTCCTCACATTTCTTCCAAACTCTTATCTATTCATCAGTTAGCTAAGGATAATAATTGTACAGTTACCTTTGGTGCTAATTTCTTCGTTGTTCAGGACAAGCTTACGAAATAGGTTCTGCACCAAGGTCCTAATGTTCATGCTCTTTATCACTTTGCCTCCTCTTCTCTACAATCTCATCCAACTCATATTGCTCATCCTTCCTCACAGGCCATTCCCTATTTGGCATCAAAGGCTTGGCCATCATTCACCACTGAAATTTCATCATATTACTCATCATATATACCCTAGTTTTAAGAATAAAGATTGTACTGAATTTTCTTGTACACCATGTAGTGTTGCTAAAATTCATAGGCTACCTTTCAAACTATCAAGCTCCATTGCTAAACAAAAATTTTCTCTTGCTCATAGTGATTTTTGGGGACCATTTATTGCTTATGTCTCAGGTTATAAGTACTACTTGTTGTTTGTTAATGATTTCACCAGATTTTCTTAGATCTATCCCCTTTATACTAAAAGTGACGTGTTTTCTAATTTTCTAGTGTTTAAGGCTTATGCTGAGAATCAGTTCTCCACTTCTTTAAAAATCTTGAGGACTGATAATGGGACTAAATTTGTCAATACTAAAATGCATGACTACTTGAACACTCATGGTATTGTTCATCACCTGAGAGGAAGCATCAACACATCACTGAGACTGCTATTACCTTACTTCATCAGTCCTCTCTTCCCCTTAAATATTGGTTTGAGGCTATGGCTACTACTGTCTTTCTTATTAATAGGATGCATAGTCTTTCCCTTGACCACAAATTTCCTTTTCAACTTTTATTTAATAGCATTCCCGATTATCATTTTCTCAAAGTATTTGGATGCCAATGCTTTCCTTGGCTTAGGCCTTGTGTGTCTCACAAGCTAGAACCTAGGCCTACTCCTTGTGTGTTTTTGGGTTATCATCCTACTACCAAAGGCTACAGATGTTTGGATCCTATTTCAAGGAAAGTTTATCTTTCTAAACATGTTCTTTTCTCTTCAGTTGGCTAATTCTTCCTCTTTACCTACCGTTCAGTCCTTTTTTCTATTCTACTTCTATTCCATCTCTTATTTCTAGACCTTCCTCATCTGTTCCTCTGCCTTGTTCTTTTTAGTCAAGGCTTGCAGTTCAGCCTACTGCTTTTGTTCACCCTCCTACTGCCTCTGCTCAGCCTGCTCCTTCTGTTCAGCCTACTACCTCTGCTACTGTAGCTCAATCTGCTGCTACAGTTTCCCCTAATGCCTCTCCACCTGCTTCTTCTTCTTTTCAACCACCTCTGTCTACTTCATCTCCTATTCTCATTTCTTCTATTCAAATTCATTTACCTATTTCCTCTATCCTTTTAGTTCCCTCTTCTTCTGCTACCTTACCTCCTCTTAACACTCATCCTATCATCACAAGGTCTAAAGCCTGTCATCTCACTCATGCTCCTTCTCTTGATCTTACTCTTACTGAGCCCACTAATGCTACTCAAGCTTTGCAATCTTCTCTTTGGACTACTGCTATGCCTGAGGAGTTTCTTTCTTTTCACAAACAAGGCACTTGGAAGTTGGTCCCTCTTCCCTCTCACAAAACTACCATTGGTTGTAAGTGGGTATTTCGTATCAAGAAAATTCTGATGGCACCATTGCCAGATACAAGGCTCGATTAGTGGCTAAAGGCCATCTGCAACAAGAGGGTGTGGATTTTCAAGATACCTTCAGCCCAGTTGCCAAATAGCCAACAATTCAAATTCTCCTCTATCTTGTTCTTCGGCATCAATGGCCACTTAAACAGCTTGATATATCTAATGCTTTTTTGCATGGAACCCTTGAGGAAGAGGTCTACATGGTTCAACCCCAAGGTTTTATTGGCTCAGCTTTTCCTCATCATGTTTGCATAGATGTATGGTCTTAAACAGGCCCCTCGCGCTTGGTATTCTACCTTTTCTTCATTTTTACTTGGCCAAGGCTTCAAGCTTAGTTCCTCTGACTCTTCTTTGTTTGTCAGATACACTCCTGCTCATATTACCATTTTACTCATCTATGTTGATGATATTTTGCTAATTGGTAGTGATCCTTTGGTCATTCATTCTCTCATCACTCATATGCACACTGCTTTCTCTATGAAAGAACTTAGAGATATATCCTATTTTCTTGGAATATCAATTCATTCTCATTCTCAAGGATATTTTCTCTCCCAGCAAAAGTATGCTACTAAACTCCTTCAGCGAGCTGGGATGGTTGAGTGCAAATCTTATTCTACTCCATTGGCGCTTAAATCCTCTCACTTCTCTCTTTCAGATGACTTGCCTTACTCTAATCCTTCCTTTTATAGGAGTTTGGTAAGTGCTGTCCAATATCTAACCATTACAAGGCCTGAATTGGCCTTAGCTGTCAACCAAGCTTGTCAATATATGCAAACTCCTACACTTGGCAATTTTGCAATGGTTAAACGGCTCTTAAGATATGTCAAGGGCACTCTTCATCATGGTCTCACTTTCAGTCCTGGCCCTTTTACTCTTCATGCCTATTTTGACTCCAATTGGGCAAGAGATTGTGTTGACAGAAGATCCACTTTTGGATTCTGTGTCGTTTTAGGTCCCAATTTAATTTCTTGGTCTGCTAAGAAGTAGCCCATAGTTTCCATATCCTCTACCGAAGCAGAGTACAGATCTATGGCCAACACTGCTGTTTAATTGGTTTGGTTGTAACAACTTCTTAAAGACTTATTTGTTCCAAGCTATTCTCCTCCGGTCCTTTGGTGTGACAACATTTCTACAATGGCCCTGGCTTCCAATCCTATGCTCTAGTCTCGCTCCAAACACATTGAAGTGGATTACCATTTTATTCGGGAACGTGTTGTTTCTAAGAAAATCGCTTTATCTTACATCCCTACTGCAGACCAACTAGCTGATATATTCACCATGCCCTTAACCTCTTCTAGGTTTCATTATCCCAAAGACAAACTAATGGTTTTGCTATGGTTTTGCTTAATCTCATTACTTTGAGGGGGGATGATAAGCTACCTAAGCCACAACAGAACATATGTTCTCTTATACAACTGAAGCCAAGAGATCTGAAGTAACAAGAGAGAGAGTAAGAGTTGTATAGATATAAGAGAGATAGTAATGCAACTGTAAAGTAGTTAGAGGCAGTTAGAGTTTGTTATAACAAACTCTAACCATTTTGTACAAATAAGTGTAAACACAATCTAATTGATTTGATTTAGAGAAAGTAGTTTTCAACTTCTGTTAGCGAATTATACTAACAGTCTCTATAGTTTGGGACTCGTGTCATTTTGGTCCTTCACTTTTCAATTGTGACACATTTGACCTTGAATTTTTAATTTTGTTCCAAATAAGGGCAATTGAAGATACCATTACTCAATTTTAAGAGCAAAGTTGTCAATTTGATAAAATATAAATTAATTTGACAAAAATGAATGTCAAAAAAATATTTTTGAATTTTTAAAAATAATTTCTACCAACCAAAGATAAAATTTTGTAAAATTAATAAATATTTTAGACATTTATTTATTTATTTATTTTTATGAAATTAATTTTTATGTGTTTGGATGATGATCATGTAATAGGTGGTTGTTAGGCTTTTAATGTGTAATCGATATATTTAATATATGAAATCTTTTTAATTTTGGATTTTTTGATTTAATGGATTGATTTAATAATGATATCAAAGTTGTCGTCATATTTGACTTTTGAAAAAATAGAAACTAATTTAATGAAAATAAAAATAATCACCCTTTACATGATCATCATCCAAATACATAATAAAAAATAATTTGGTAAAAAAATAAATAAATAAATAAATGTCTAAAAAATTATCAATTTTACATAATTTTATTTTCAGTGGGTAGAAATAATTTTTAAAAATTCAAAAATATTTTTTTGACATATATTTTTATCAAATTAGTTTATATTTTATCAAATTGACGAATTTGCCCTTAAAATTGAGCAATAGCATCTTCAATTGTCCTTATTTGGAACAACATTCAAAATTCAAGATCAAATGTGTCACAATTGAAAAGTCAGGGGCCAAAGTGACACAAGGCTCAAATTATAGGGATTATTAGTGTAATTTGCCAAATTAACAATTAGTGACTTTTTTTGTCACGGTTTTTATAAATTTTCGTTCAAACTTACGATTAGTGTCACTTTTTTGTAACGATTTTTTAGAACTGTTGCTAAAACTTACAATTAGTGACATTTTTTGTGATAATTTTAAACTGTTGTTGAAAATTAACAGTTAGTAACGCTTTTTTAATAGTGTTTGATGAAAAACGTCATTAATTATTATAGCGATCCCGGTTTTTCTCCATTATTTATTATATTCCAGACTCGGTTCCGTAGGTGTTGTTGTTGTCTTTATCTTGTTTACATCCTTTGAATTCTTTGTATTTGAGTTTTAGGATGTATTGGGCAGGTTTGAAACAGGTTGGTTGTGATTAGAAACAAATAGCTACTGCCCAGATTTTGGTCTCCCCGCCCGAGCGGGACATCTCACGCTCGAGCGGGCCCTTTTGCATTTGCTCCTCCGCTCGAGCGGCCAGTCTGATGCTCGAGCGGGATTCTTTAACCTTCAGTATTTTTTTCGCAGGTCTACAGAAACTGGAAGTGTGCTTTCGACGCTCGAGCATCCATTTCCACGCCCGAGGGGAAGTCTGTGTCTAACGCTCAAGCGGGGCATTCCACGCTTGAGCGGGGCGTTGCACGCTCGAGCGGACTGTGTATATTTCAGTTCGAGAAGAAGTCATTTTGAATCACTTTTTCAGCTCTCTCTCTCTCTCTTTCTAAAGCATTCCAAAACCCTAGGTTGAGAGCTTATTACTCTCGAATACTCCCTCTCTCTACATTTTGATCTTGATTTAGTGAGACCCAACCCTTGTGTCTTCATTAAAGTATTGGAGCTTCTCAAGACCTTCATTTCCATCCTAATAGAAGTTGATTTCACCACCTTTGGAGCTCACCACTTGCTTGGTTCATCTTCTCATTTGAGCTCCGAAATTTGAGGTAGGGATAACTACTCATTTTTATGAGCTTTGACATAAACTTTAGGCATTTTGATTAAATGGTGGAATTATGGAAATTGGAAAGCTAGGGTTTGAGATTTGAAATGCTAGCAAGAGGGGCTTTGTAATTTTGAGCTCTATGTGCCTATGACTCCTTGAAAGTGAGATTAGTGGTGTATAATGGGTAGAATGTGGACTTGGAAACAATATTTGAGAATAGGGAAAAAGTGCCCTAATTTAATGTAATTGACTAATTTGTATAATTAATTTAGTAATTGTGGGAATATGAAATTGATTTGAAAATCATGAAATTGGATGGAATTGACATTGAATGGTGTAGTTGGATTGATTAATCACTCACCTGGGAAATTGTTGATAGTTTATCTGTTTGATAAATTTATTATCTGTTTAGAAATTACTGTTTTGGGCTATCAGTGGAGGATAGTCTTGATTGTTGTAGACACTGTATGATGATTAGGTAAACTGAAACTAATCATCTGGAATATGTCATTGAATATGACGGTTGAAATAACACATTGTATATGTGCGTTAAATGATCATTGTATATGATAAAGTGTTTAAATATATTGCATATGTATCTTGTATGGGAGAAGATAGGGGAGATAGGGATGTACTCCACTGTTTGGGAGGAGATAGGGGATGTACTCCATGGTTTGGGAGGAGATAGGGGATGTACTCCACTGTTTGGGAGGAGATAGGGGATGTAGTCCATGGTTTGGGAGGAGATAGGAGATGGACTCCATCGTTAATTGAGTTGTAATCTCATTTTGAATTTTTGATAATTAAAGTGTTAATAACATGAGTTGTAGTCTCGTTTTGAATTGTGGATAATGGGAGTGTTGATGATATGAGCTGTAGTCTCACTTAAATTGTTTGGTTAGATAATGAACCATGTTCTAGAATTGAATTAGTTAAATAAAAGGGAAGTGAATTGAAACATGGGTATAAATGTTGATTGGTATGAAAACGATGTACATTGGTTTACCTGCGTTAACTATTTGGTGAATGCTAATGTTTTAGTTATCGTTCATATTATATTTAGCATATCTCTACTAGGCTTTGGCTCACCCTATATGGGACATCATTTTCAGGTACAGGAGACATGGCGCCTCCAAGGGCTTAGCTTGGGCGGTTTAGAGGCTGCAGGCTTCTTTTTGTTGTATTATTGGCTTTGTATTACATAAAATTCAAGTCGAGGGCTATATATGTAAAGAGTTAGAACTCTTCTTTTCTTGTAACCATGTGTTGACTTGGAAAGTTGTAAGCCTGTAGGGCATTTACTTTTGTTGTCAACATGTAATACCTTTTGTACAGAATACTCTGATGTATGAATGTATGATATTTCATTTATGTTTATGGATCTGTTGTATGATGGGTTTATGTATTTTTGAGAGCGTTACAACTTGGTATTAGAGCATACCGAGTTTGAATACTTTGGGTACATGGATAGTGGTTAGTACCACATTGGGTTTATCTCGCTTGTTAGAAACTTGTGTATAATGTTATGTGTTTATGTTATAGCATACTTATGTGACTCGATGGGTATGGAATTTAGTTTCTAGGATGTTGATTGGACCCTTGGGTTTCTGGGAGTCCTGTTGGAAAGGCACTTGATCACTGCCATTTCTAAATGGATCTCTAGCAACGCCATGGAATGGTCATTATCTGGAAATGAAATTCGTAAGTGCTTATGTAATTATGTGCTTACGTGGAGTGAATTACAGTTGTCCATTGTATTAGGATACGAGTGAAATAGCTTCGACACATTTGTGAATGTGGTAATGTCTTAGTTACCTTTATTAGGATGTCAGGACGTGGACATGGTGGTAAGTGTGGTAGGCCTAGGAGGCAGGAGATGCCTATACCGGAGGAAATTACGGCGCAGGAGGAGGGTGTTGGTCAGGCCAAAGTGGCCGAGCCAGTAGGACAGTAGGCCATGGGTGCCTTAGCCCGTGAGATGGCTGGAGCTTTAAGGGAATCTATGGATATTCTCAAGGCTGAGAATCAAGTCCAGGCCCATGTTACTGAGGTAGGGCCGTCTTTTCTAAAGAGAGTTTTTTCGGTCGAATCCAGATGAGTTTTTGGGCGATCCAAAAGAGCCACTAAAGGCCAATGAGTGGCTTGAGCAGATGACAAAGATGTTTGAGATGCTTGGCATCGAATACGGAGGTTTGCGAGTGACCTTGGCGTCCTTCCAACTGAAGGGGGATGTGGCTCAGTCGTGGAAGTATGCGCGAGGACGCATTGAAAGGATTTGGGAGGCCTTTGTTGAGGCTTTCCAGGACAAGTATTTGCTGGCTATAGTGAGGGAGAAGTTGACGGATCAATTCTCCAAGTTAGTGCAGCTGAATACCCCGATGGCAGAGTTTGAGGCCACTTTTACTAGCTTGTCTAGATTTGCACCTAAGTTGGTGGCGACCGAGGAGCGTCGGTGCTTGGAGTTTGAGAAGAAATTGAGGACCGAACTCATGTTTCGAGTGGCTGAGTCCATGACGAGGAAGTATGGGCGCCATGTGTAGGCTGCAGCCCATCTTGAGACTATCATGCAGGCAGAGGAGGAGAGGATGAGGGACTCCAAGAGGAGTTAGGATGATTAAGGGGACAATAAGAGGCAGAGGGGTTCTAACCCTCAACAGTCCCAGGGAGCACATTCTAGATCCACCTTTCCAGTGCCGAGTTCGGGTTCTGGGAGAGGCGGACAAGGAGACATCACTTGTTACAACTGTGGCCAGCTAGGCCACAAGTCTCCAGCTTGCCCGTAGAGGGAAGGAGGGCAGAGAGCAGCTTCTTCTTCGGCTCATCCTCAGAGCAGAGTCAGGGCAAAGGTCAGCCGCTCACTTGTTATTAGTGTGGGCAGGGCGGGCACTTGAAGAGGTTTTGCTCGCAGTTAAGTGGCGCATCTAATGCGTCCGGTTCAAGACAGACACAAAGTTTTCAGCCAGCTTAGTCAGTTTAGGCCTCGACGGCCAATCAGGGAGCCTCTTCGGCTCAGTCTGTGCAGCGGTCTTATGCTCTGAGAGATGAGCAGGTAGATCAGAGACCTACAGAGCGTGCGTATGCTGTTACAGCGCCAAATCTTGTGCCGGCTCCATCAGTTGTGAAAGGTACCTTTTTGTTTTGCAACTCGGTTGCTAATTTGTGTTGATTGATACGGGTGCATCCCATTCTTTTATATCTTTTGCTTTTGTATCTGTTTTGGGGTTGGAGTTGGCGCAGTTAGCTTCTCTTATTTGTGTTGTATTGCCCATCGGGGGTGAGTTGATTTTGAAACAAGGGTGTCGGGGCTTGATATAGAGGTCGCTGATCGTCGGCTTCCATTTTCTTTTGTAGTAATGGATATGTCAGGTTTTGATGTGATTTTGGGTATGGACTGGTTATCGTCATATCGGGCTGTTATTGATTGCTACCGCCAGAGGGTTACTGTGTGTACCTTGAGCGGGAATTGTTTTCATTTCTTGGGAGATCGGGTTGGTAGAGTCTTGCCACCTGTGTATAATCCGCGAGGGCGGAGTGAACTTAGTTGTCTTCTCGTTAGCTGTATGAGTAGTGAGTGTGATGAGACCCGGACTGAGTTGCTATGAGTAGTTTGTGAGTACTCGGATGTCTTTCCCGAGGATCTTGTTAGTTTGCCACCCCATCTAGAGATCAAGTTCTCTATTGACTTAGTGCCTAGCACGGCACCAATTTCTATGGCACCATATCATTTTGCCCCAGCCGAGTTGAGTGAGTTGAAGATTTAACTCCAGGAATTACTAGACAAGGGTTTTATTTGCCCTAGTACTTCGCCTTGGGGAGCGCCGGCCCTCTTTGCTAAAAAGAAGATGGGGCTTTGAGACTTTACATTGATTACCGAAAATTGAACCAGGCTACGGTTAACAACAAGTACCCTATGCCTCGTATAGATGATTTGCTTGACCAGTTGAAAGGATCCCGTTGTTTCTCTAAGATAGACTTGAGATCGGGTTACCATCAGTTGAGGATCAAGGAGGTGGATATCCCGAAGACGGCATTCCATACGCGGTATGGCCATTATGAGTTTCTAGTGATGCCTTTTGGGCTCACCAATGCACCGGCTGTGTTTATGGACTTGATGAACCGGATCTTCCGGGAGTTCTTAGACCGCTTTGTGGTCATCTTTGTGGACGACATTCTGATTTATTCACCTTCTGAAGAGGAGCACGGGGAACACTTGTGAGTGGTGCTTGAGTTGCTTAGAGCCCATAAGCTGTATGCTAAGTTTGGGAAGTGCGAGTTCTGGCTAAGAGAGGTTAAGTTCTTAGGCCATGTGGTATTCGGGGAAAGGGTGACTATAGATTCATCCAAAGTAGAGGCAGTGCAAGATTGGGCACAGCCTAAGAGTGTCTTTGAGATCTACAGTTTTCTGGGATTGGCCGGTTATTACCGTAGGTTTGTGAAGTACTTCTCCAGGCTAGCTTCGCCTTTGACTAGATTGACGCGGAAAGGGGTCAAATTTGTATAGAGTGAGACTTGTGAAAAGTCGTTCCAAGAACTTAAGGTTAGACTTACCACCGCTCCAGTCTTGATTATTCCGGAGAAGAGTTTGAGTTATTCAGTGTATTGTGATGCCTCACGAGAGGGTTTGGGTTGTGTATTGATGCAAGAGGGGAAAGTAGTGGCCTATGGCTCACGTCAGTTGAAAACACACAAGAGGAACTGCCCTACACATGACCTAGAGTTAGCAGCTGTAATTTTTGCCTTGAAGATTTGGAGGCACTATCTGTATGGTGAGAGATTCGAGGTGTTCTCGGATCATAAGAGTCTGAAGTACCTATTTACACAGAAAGAGTTAAACTTAAGGCAAAGGAGGTGGATGGAGTTCATAGAAGATTATGACTTTGAGTTACATTATCACCCGGGGAAGGCCAACGTTGTGGCCGATGCCCTTAGTAGGAAATCCATTGGTGATGTGGCTTGTATTGCTATCCGGGAATGGGAGACGTTGGGTGCCCTTGGCAAGTTTGACTTACTTCTGGGTGAGTCTGTTGAGTATACAGCCTTGTTTTTTGTGGTTGCACAACCTACGCTTGTGAATCAAGTGTTAGAGGCATAGATGGGTGACTTTGAGGTGGAATCCCTCTAGGAGAAGATCTCCAGTGGAAAGGTTGAGAAGGGTTTGACTGTGTATCCCGACCTGAGTGTGAGGTACCGAGACCGCTTATTTGTGCCGGAGTCTTGCCGAGAGGAAGTACTCCGAGAGTTTCACCATTCACGCCTTGCGGTGCATCCAGGAGGTACTAAGATGTATCGTGATTTGGGTCGCCAGTTTTGGTGGTGGGGTATATAAAAAAATGTGGCAGTTTTTGTGTCTAAGTGCCTTCCTTGTCAGCCAGTGAAGGCCGAACATCAGAGGCCAGCGGGTTTGTTGCAACCTTTGCCTATAGCCGAGTGGAAGTGAGAGCATGTCGTGATGGATTTCGTTGTAGGTCTTCCGAGGACTCAACAGGGTAGTGATACTATTTGGGTGGTCGTAGACCGGTTGACTAAGTCGGCGTACTTTATTCCTATGCGCATAAGAGATTCGGTAGATCATCTTGCCGACTTGTATATTCGGGACATAGTGAGGTTGCACGGAGTCCCAGTGTTAATCGTCTCAAATAGGGATCCGCGTTTTACTGTTAGGTTCTGGCAGAGTTTGCAAAGTGCCTTGGACACTAGATTGACTTTTAGCACGGCTTACCATCCTCAAACTAACGGGCCGTCCGAGCGTACCATTCAGATCCTTGAGGATATGCTTCGAGGCTGTGTCCTTGACTTTAGGGGGTCGTGGGAGAGGCACTTGCTCTTAGTGGAGTTTGCCTACAACAACAGTTTCCAATCGAGTATTGGTATGGCACCGTTTGAGGCCCTGTATGGCCGACCGTGTAGGTCCCCAGTGTATTGGGCCAAGGTGGGTGATGCACCTTTGTTGGGCCCTGAGTTGGTCCGGGAGACGACAAAGAAAGTTAAACTTATCCGTAAGAGGTTAGTTACAGCCCAGAATTGCCAAAAGAGTTATACCGACCGTAGGTGGAGGCCTTTGTCATTTGAGGTGGCTGATCACATCTTTCTGAATATATCACCTAGGCGGGGTTTGATGAGGTTTGGAAAGAGTAGTTGTCCCCTCGGTTTATTGGCTCTTTTAAGATCCTTGAGCGGATTGGGGAGGTTGCATACCGTTTAGCTTTATCGCCGCAGTTATCCGAAGTGCATGACGTGTTTCATGTTAGTATGCTTCGGAAATACGAGCCGGATCCGTCACATGTATTGGATTGAACCGACTTAGAGGTAGATGAGGATGCCTCATATGAGGAGAGACCAGTGCGAGTCTTGGATAGATGGGACCAAGTCTTACGAGGTAAGACGATACCCTTGGTGATGGTCTTATGGAAACATCACGAAGTAGAGGAAGCCACTTGGGAACGTGAGTTAGAGGTACAAAGGAAATATCCGGACTTGTTTGTTAATGTTTGACCTTGTAATGTGAATTTTGTTTTGTTGATAAACTCTAAGAACATTGTGTATGTCTTGGTTTATGAAAATATTGAAATTGTTGAATACATTTTTGGAACTATGAGTTTAATTTAACATTTTATATGTTGAATGTGTTGTAGAAATGGAAATATGTTATTAACATTGAATATGTTATGGAATTAAGGAATATGTGTATTGAAATCTGTTGAATTTCAAGGGGATGCATGTTGATGAGGCATGTTGAATTGAGTTGCAAATTACGCTCTTGAGAAGAGGTGGAACGACCGGTGTTGGGTCATATTGGTAAAGGTTGTATTGTAACCATGTTGAGAATTGAAAACTTGCAATTTTGAAACTTATGTATCTAATTTCGGGGACGAAATTCTTTAAGGGGGGAAGGTTATAGCGATCCCGGTTTTCTTCCATTATTTATTATATTCCGGACTTGGTTCCGTAGGTGTTGTTGTTGTCTTTATCTTGTTTCCATCCTTTGAATTCTTTGTATTTGAGTTTTGGGATGTGTTAGGCAGGTTTGAAACAGGTTGGTTGTGATTAGAAACAAATAGCTACTGCCCAGATTTTGGTCTCCCCGCTCGAGCGGGCCTTTTTGCATTTGCTCCTCCGCTCGAGCGACCAGTCTGACGCTCGAACGGGATTCTTCAGCCTTCAGTATTTTTTTCGCAGGTCTGCAGAAACTGGAAATGTACTTTCGATGCTCGAGCGACCGTTTTCACGCTCGAGTGGAAGTCTGTGTCTAACGCTCAAGCAGGGCATTCCACGCTCGAGCGGGCTGTGTGTATTTCAGTCTGAGAAGAAGCCATTTTGAATTACTTTTTCGGCTCTCTCTCTCTCTCTAAAGCATTCCAAAACCCTAGGTTGAGAGCTTCTCGCTCTAGAATACTCCCTCTCTCTACATTTTGTTCTTGATTTAGTGAGACCCAACCCTTGTGTCTTCATTAAAGTATTGGAGCTTCTTAAGCCCTCCATTTCCATCCGAATAGAAGTTGATTTCACCACCTTTAGAGCTCACCACTTGCTTGGTTCATCTTCTCCTTTGAGCTCCGAAATTTGAGGTAGGGATAACTACTCATTTTTATGAGCTTTGACATAAACTTTAGGCATTTTGATTAAATGGTAGAATTATGGAAATTTTGGAAAGCTAGGGTTTGAGATTTGAAATGCTAGCAAGAGAGGCTTTGTAATTTTGAGCTCTATGTGCCTATGACTCCTTGAAAGTGAGATTAGTGGTGTATAATATGTAGAATGTGAACTTGGAAACAATATTTGAGAATAGGGAAAAAGTGCCCTAATTTAATGTAATTGATTAATTTGTATAATTAATTTAGTAATTGTGGAAATGTGAAATTGATTTGAAAATCATGAAATTGGATGGAATTGAGATTGAATGGTGTAATTGGATTGATTAATCACTCACCTGGGAAATTGTTGATAGTTTATCTGTTTGATAAATTTATTATCTATTTAGAAATAACTATTTTAGGCTATCGGTGGAGGATAGTCTTGATTGTTGTAGACACTGTATGATGATTAGGTAAACTGAAACTAATCACCTGGAATATGTCATTGAATATAACGGTTGAAATAACACATTGTATATGTGCGTTAAATGATCATTGTATATGATAAAGTGTTTAAATACATTGCATATGTATCTTGTATGGGAGGAGATAGGGGATATATTCCATGGGTTGGGAGGAGATAGGGGATGTACTCCATGGTTTGGGAGGAGATAGGGGATGGACTCCATTGTTAATTGAGTTGTAATCTCATTTTGAATTTTTGATAATTAAAGTGTTAATAACATGAGTTGCAGTCTCGTTTTGAATTGTGGATAATGGGAGTGTTGATGATATGAGCTGTAGTCTCACTTAAATTGTTTGGTTAGATAATGAACCATGCTCTAGAATTGAATTGGATAAATAAAAGGGTAGTGGATTGAAACATGGGTATAAATGTTGATTGGTATGAAAATGATGTACATTGGTTTACCTGCGTTAACTATTTGGTGAATGCTAATGTTTTAGTTATCGTTCATATTATGTTTAGCATATCTCTACTGGGCTTTGGCTCACCCTATATGAGACATCATTTTCAGGTACAGGAGACATGCCGCCTCCAAGGGCTTAGCTTGGGCGGTTTAGAGGCTACAGGCTTCTTTTTGTTGTATTATTGGCTCTGTATTACATGAAATTCAAGCCGAGGGCTATATATGTAAAGAGTTAGAACTCTTCTTTTCTTGTAACCAAGTGTTGACTTGAAAAGTTGTAAGCCCGTAGGGCATTTACTTTTGTTGTCAACATGTAATACCTTTTGTAAAGAATACTCTGATGTATGAATGTATGATATTTCATTTATATTTATGGATCTGTTGTATGATGGGTTTATGTATTTTTGAGGGCGTTACAATTATTGTATGACCTATTAGGTAATAAGTCCACCTATTATGGCCTATACGTAAATCTCTCTTAATTCTATGTTTTTAGTGTTAGTAATCTCAAAAATCTTTTAAAACTTGTTTCCTCATTTTTTTTTTAAATTTAAAACTAATTTGATAAAAATAAATACAAAAAAGATATATTTAAAAGTTTTTAAAATTATTTCTGTCCCCCCTCCGGAAAAGAAAATTATATGAAAATCATGAGTATTTTTTTTTTCCAGCAAACTAGTTTGATATATATATATATATATATATTTCAATATACACAGTCCAACCACTTCTAAAAAAAGTACTTTTTGCGACTATTACAAGTCCTCACAAATAATGAAAAGACAATTGCAAATGACCTTTAACACTACATGTTCTTTTAAGCCTTCAACAAGGTGGGAAGGACTCAGGTAATTTTATAGATAATTTTTTTAAGATTTTTTATATTAAGATTTATAAGATAAATGACATATAATATTTTTATAATAGTTATGGTCTCTGAACATTTTTACAAAGACAATTCAACTGAGAGAAATTTTACCCGACTCCGAGAAATTGCGCCCTGACTCGTAGAAATTTCAATTTTCACAGAGAAATTTCTTTAATTTCACGAAGAATTTTTGAAATTTCTCTGTGATCCTACTGGAGCAATTTTGAAAATTTTATGTGAAATCAGAGAAATTTATCTGAGTCAGGTAAAATTTCTCTGAATTGAGCAACATTTCTCGTAGTTAGGCAACATTTCTCTTAGTTGAATTTTCTCTGTGAAAATATTGAGAGACCTTAGCTAATAAAAAAAAAATATATCTTGGACCTCTCCTACTACACAAAGTTGGAGAGAGATGTTTTACTAATTTTTTCAATTTTATAATGTGTCTTATGAATGACTATTCTTAAGATATTGCGTGAATAAAATTTTAAATAATATAATATATCACCTTGTTTGGTTTACACTATTTTTCTAAAAATTGAGTTTTTTCTCCTTTTTTTTTCTTTCTTTTTTTAGTAATTTTTTTAAATTATTTATGCAATTTTTTTTTTATTTTTAAGATCCACCTAATCTAGATACACTTAAAAAAGTATAATATTTATAATTTTTTTTAAAAAAATTCACCAAATACAAAAAATATAAATATTCAGTACATTTTCATATTTTATTGTATTCAATATATTTTTTAATATATTTTTGTACAAGTTTATACTTTTTAAGTATATCCAAATTAAGTGGATCTAAAAAAATGATTAAACTATTTTTTTAAAAACACTAAAAATACAAAAATATGAATTGAAAACTTAGAAGACTGTTTTTGAAAATTCTAAACCAAACAAAGAGTGATTATAAAAATTATGGGATAGAATTTTATAAAAATCAATCTTTCAAGGGTATTCCATTTTAAGGAATACCTTTGCACTGTTTTTGCGTTTTTCTTCTTCTTTTTATTTGTTGATGTAACTTTTTCATTATTATCAACTAATATGTGTGTGTACAATTTAAATAAATAAAAAATAAATAAAAAATTCATTACATATTGTGTTAATAAGTGGTAATTTAAGGTTTTAGGTTCAAGTTTCACTCTCTTCTCTTTTTTCTTTTTAATTTTTTTTTGTAAAAAAAAAAGAAAATAGAGAAATGAGAAATGCACTTGATATAAAGAGAAGAAAATGCTTCAGGACAAGCCCAACCTTTACTTTATATATATAGTATATAGATAAATTTTCCATTTTGTCGATTTAAAAAAATAAAGTTCTTTGGAGAAATTACAAAAAAAATCAGAGTTTGATCCTTATAACAAAATAAATTATAAATTTATTAATTTATTAATTTATTAATTTAAATTTTTCTATTTTGATTTATTTTCAATCTAAGCCATTATCCTACTTTCGTTAAGTAAAATCAAAGGGACAATGATATTATAGTCATTAAATTCAGAGTAAATGTATATAAAATGTCCAAAATATATTTTTTTTTATTAAGTTTAATGATTAAAATATTTTTAATCGGTTTTATTTAACATAAATATCTAAATGGTTTAGATTGAAAATAAATAAAAATTTAATGATTCTATGAATACTAACACTTTTATTAAAAATCTTACTGAAAATGCAAGTGCCCAAATATGATTGATTGTCAAAAAAAAGTAATGAGATTTGAAATCAAATAATGTTTAAACACATACTTTTAGTAAGATTTTTAATAAGAATTTTAGTATATGTAGCATTGTCTGTAAAAAAATTCAGGTTTAAATTGATAAAATTAAAAGTTAAAAATTTAGTATTTATTTTGTTATGAGGGTCAAACTCTTTGGTTTTTTTTTTTTTTTTTTTTTGGGTAATTGCCCCCAAATTCTTTTATAACATGTGTAATATTGACATTTAATATGAATTAATTATTAGAATAAATATCCAATTAATGATTGCATTAAGTGGTTATAAATTTAGCATAATGTTATTCTCACACTATTTGTTATATGCGCTTTGCTAGAAACACATAATTAGATCACTAAATCATCCTTTGGTTTTGTTTGTGATTGAATGTGAGATATACCGTTTGTGTCTTATCCATAATTGATTTTCTTATTCATTTTTGTACACTTAGCTTTATTCTTGTTTTATAAATGATATTATTAATGTGTACCATAGGACATATGTTAAAAGTTTAAAGCGTGTGTAATAAAAATTATACTAAGAGCATCTCTATCAGTTTACTTATATTTTATTTTAAAATATTATTAAAAAATTCATTTCCTATTTTAGGAATTACTTTTTCATTTACTTCCCCTAACAAACTCTCTATTCTTTCTCTATTCTATTAAAATAATCTTTTCAATTGCTTTTAAATTTGAATTTTTTTTAATAATAAAATAATAAAAACATATGTCAACCAACTCAGCAATTTCAGGCAGTGGGCTTCTACTCAAATTTTGGAATTTTTCAAACAACAACGTCATTAATTTCAGTTCAGGCAATGGGGCAGCTACTCAAATTGTACCAACACTTCAAACAACAACGGTCATTTTTTTAAATAGTCTAACAGTCATGTTTTTCAAATTATATAAATAGCACTATTTGCTCTCCTCATTTCAATTTGAAACCAATTTCTTTTGAATTCATTCTCTAAATTTTTTTCTATGGCTCGCAATTGTGTAATCAATATGATACTAATGATGAAGACTCTTATGATCAGTTAGAGATATATACAGTGGTTGCAATGGAAGAAGAACGACTTGAGAGACAATCAAAGCTCACATCGTGGTTCTGTTAAAGGCCGCAAATATATTCGACGTGATTTTGGTCAAGGCCATGAAAGGCTTTTTCTTGACTATTTTGCTGAACCACCTGTATATCCCTCCAATTTATTTCGGAGGAGATTTCGGACATGCCGTTCTCTTTTTCTCCAAATTCAAGTAGAAATAGAAGCATATGATCCATACTTCGTCCAAAAAAGAAATGCTGCTAGAATGCTCGATTTATCTTATCTTCAAAAAATGACCGCCACACTTAGGATGCTTACTTATGGAATAACGGCTAATTATATGGATGAATATCTGAGTATCAGAGAAAGCACCGCACCGGATGGTCTGAAAAAGTTTGTTAAAGCTATTGTACTAATTTATTCGGATAAGTACTTAAGGTCACCAAACAATGATGATATTACTAGATTGCTAGCAGTTGGCGAAAGTTGCGGTTTTCTTGGAAAGTTGGGGACTATAGATTGTATGCACTGTAAATGGAAAAATTGTCCGACTGCGTTAAGCGGAATGTATACTGGTCATATTCATGAACCAATAATTATTTTGGAAGCAGTGCGTAGACACCCCATTTTTGACCGTCCTCAAGACTTGGACGTCATCGTTTGAACACTCGGTGATCATCCATGCTCGTGTTCGTTTTGAGTTCCCGAAGGTCTCGGCTACGCGCCTTGCCTTAGGATCTCTCAACTTGACTATTTTGTGCTTGGTTGTGGACCAAAGACTTACGGTTTTTGCTTCTGAGCAAAGAGGGTGGCTTCTTGGCCATCCCCTCAACCCATCGGCCAAGGCTTGATGCCATCGGCCTTGTATTCTTGCCATCGGCCAAAAGTGGTGGCCGATCGACACTCTTTTTGGCCGATCGGCACTTTTTTTGGACAATGGGCCATATTTTCTAGCTGAACCCTTTTCATCTACTTTTTGCAGATATTTTGTGCCAGCTGTTACAGCTGGCATGCACAATTCACCCCTTCCATACACGTGTATGGAGGGATTTGCACCTTATGTCAGCATCTCCAAGAAGCCTTAGAATTGGATTCCTATAAGAAGGGAGCTCCTCTCCCTTCTCAGGGTTGAAGAAAATATGAGGAGAAGAGTTCTATATCTATTTATCTCTATATTTCCTCTCTCTCTATATTTGTATGTGTATTCTTGCTCAAAAGTGTGATTTCTTCATACTATTGCACACTAACACCTAGTATTGCACCATCCTTGTGTACTGAGGCACTAGGAGGTTACTTTTAGTGTTCTTGAGGAGGTTTTGGTCAAAGAAAGGTGCTGGAGCCTTGTTCTTGAAGGTGTTCTTCAAGGGTGAGCATTCTTGCTTTAGATACCCTATTCTTGCTTAAGCTTTTACACATACTTGCCTATTGTTTCAAGCTTAACTCTAGACTACAAAAAGTTCTAATTTTGTATGCTTGTTATAGTTTCTTAAGGTCACTTTTTGGTTGGGGTCGTCTACCCCTCTTTTAGGCCTTGTTTGGCCTCATTTTGTACCTTTCTTCTTGAGCTTTGGAACCATCCTGTTTTGACTCTCTCACCACTGAAATTCAGTGGATTTTTAGTGGTAGAGATGTGGTTTTGGAGTCTTGAAAAGGAGAGGCACACCCCCCCTCTCCTTGTCTCTCATTTGCTAGCATAAGTGGCTCATAATCATAGCATGTTTGCTTAGCTTGTTTTGTCCCCATTTCAGCAAGTATTTAGTGTTATCCTGGCATAATATACCTCTGTTTTGAGTTGGTTTGTTGGTCTCTTGCATGCACCATGTACTTGTCTTGTAACCCTCTTATTTGCCTTAACATGCATCATGTAGTAACATGTCATTTTAACATGATTTTGGCTCAACTCCATGAAGCTTTTAGCCTTGTTATAGCATGCTAGAGCTCTGATTTTAGTTGTTTTAACCATGTATGTCATGCTTTGTATAGCCACCATGCATTTTAGCTTATTAGCTTTGAGAGTTCAAGTCACTAACATGCTTTACTTGGGCCATTTCAGTGATTTGGCATCACTTTTTATGTTATTTCAGTCCATGTTTCATGCTCACATGCTTGTACTTATCACTCCTTTAATGCTTTAAAGGGTTTGTGTTTTATGCCTCATGAATGTGTCATTGCGTATGCCATCATGCTTAGGCCTTTGGGATTCCATCTAAGTGGTTTTTTTGGACTCATTCTAACATGTCATAACTCTGATTTTATTGGCTTAAGTCATGCCATGTTTTGTTTTGATAGGTGTAGTGTAATACCCTCTTTGATAGCCTTGCATGCCTCATGTTTTGGCGTTGTGTCCTAGCTTGTTTTGGCTAGTTTCGAGCTTATTTTTGGTCTTGTTTAGACCTGCCTTGGGACTGTTTTGGATCACCTTGCCCCTTTGGGACTTGCTTTGCATGGTCATGGTTTAAGTCCCCTTGCTAACTTTGAGCTTTGACCCTTTTGATATGCTATGTTTGACTTGTGCGCATGATTTGGCATCATTCCTCATATGATTTTAGAGCTTATTGCATTTCCATATTCTCATGTTTATCACATCTTGCTCATGTTTGAGGATTGTGCATAGTTACATGGCTTGTGGACCAATAGGTGCATGTGTGTGTTTTACCCTTTTGGTGCCTTGGTTTTGGTGTATTAGCCACTAATTTGGGCATGGCCAAGGTCTGTCCTCTTGGTCTAAGTCCATAAAACATGTTTTGCTTTCATGATATTTGCATGCCTTGCATTATATGGTCCATTACTGTCGCATGCTTATCCCATTGCATTTGAGATTACATGTTTGAGTTGTTCACATGGTTCTTGACATGCTCATGTCGCACTAACCTAGCTTATACACTTGGGTTGCATTGCATTAGATTGGCATTGCTCATGTTGAGCTACATTGGTTGCATGCTTTGCATTGTATTTGGCATACTTGCATTGCATTGTGTTTGGTTTAGGGTGTCAAACCAAACATGAGGAATGAGAGACGTTTCATACTTGAAGTGACGAAATGTACCTTAATCCTCGGTCGTCGACACTCTTGATCCAACATGATAGAGTGTGAAGCATTCACATGTTTTTTT
Source organism: Camellia sinensis (assembly GCF_004153795.1). Lineage (NCBI taxonomy): Eukaryota > Viridiplantae > Streptophyta > Magnoliopsida > Ericales > Theaceae > Camellia > Camellia sinensis. Next base: position 70,218 of record NW_021024824.1, read on the forward strand.
TACGCATTCATTCTATATTAATTTGCACACTTGGCCTCTTTGGCCATCATGCATCGAGATGCGTGATTAGTGGTCCGAGGGTCGAAGACTACACCCCTTTGAGTCTCAAACATGATAATGAGGGTGGTCGTGTAAACATTGCCTTGTAAATGTATTGCCATGCTCTGTTTGCCCTCTGCTGCAGCAAAACAGCATTCTGCAGGAAAAAATGACCGGTCGGCTACTTTCAATGCCAATCGGCTAACCATTGTTGGCCGATATCATCATAATTGGTTGATGGCACCTTTCCATTGGCCGATGGCCTTACTACCTGGTCGATGACCTCTCAGCATGTCCATGAAGTGGTTCAGAAGTGTCACAGAAGTTGGCACAATTTTCAGAGGTACAGAGTAGTGCAAACAGAGGCAACATGAAGCATGGCGATGGATTTCCGAGCGAAGCCGTCTGAGCGCGCATGCATCCCTCGTCACGAGGCCATTTCAGTGTTTTAATAACTTAGAATAGTTATATATTTTGGTTTTGTTGTGTAATAATTAATTAGCTTGTTAGTTGATTAGTTAGTTGATTTGTATTATTCTTTCGGACCCTCCATCGAGAGGGCGAATTTTGTAATAAGTGTGCGTGTGTGTGATGCATGTCTTCCAACCCCACTTATTTCTCCTTTTTATTTACCGCTTACGATGGTTAGTTTTAGGTCATGTTTCAATTAGCATACTTATGCTTGCATGTTTGCATTCATTCATCTGTCTTGCATGCACCGGGCTCGGCGCATTATACTAACTGCATTGTATTTCAATACCGATTTGAATACATGATTATCAAGTTGCATTTCACATGCCATTTTAGAATAGCTGAGCCTATTTTTAATTGCATTTTGTATGTGTTGTATTAGCCATTTTAACATGAACTAGGATCATGCATTGATTACTAACTAGTTTCTGTTTTGGCTAGGAGTACTCAGTAAGTGTTTATACTTTAGCATCCTTGCATGTGTGTGAGTGTTTCCACGATAGCATGCTTGCCATGAGGCTAATTGCTTATTTGCTATAACTGTCTGAATGCCTGTGGGTAAAGGTTAGATTGTTTGAATTGGAACAATTCAGCGAAATATAAGTTTTAAGCCCATTTGAGAGTGGCAAAATCATATTTTCTAAGCCCACCCGAGGGTGGCAAATACACGTCTTAGCCTACTTGCGAGTAGCACCTTCAAATTATTTTCAAACAAACATGAAATGTTTTGTTCCGACTTAGGCGATCTAGTCTATACTTGTGTGTTGTGCGCATCACATAGTAATTCTAGGCTAATAACCGGAATAAGAACGCATGTGTTTTCAAAAACAAGATATCATGTTTAGTAGTGGCCGATCTTTGATCGGGCGAGCGGGGGTGCTCATTGCATGACCTTCCCCAATCGTACCCAAGTTCCCGAGCCGAGATAACTTTGGTAATGACGGAAACGTGGCCTTAGGCACGAGTCAGGATTTCCTAAATTCCTCCAAAATAAAATATTTAGGTGGCGACTCTGTATCTAGCAAAGTAGTCCATGTTTGGCACTTCTTTACAAAAATCAGTTTTCCAAAAACAATTTGCCGAATTTGGACTCTTTGGTGATTTATCAATCTCACATCGCACATTGTGAGATCAGATTAAGAATCGTAACATTTGAGTCTGAACTGTAGCATGAGGCCCTAAGGGCGCGTCTACACAGTGGCATCGTATGATCTTTGGATATGGCATGCATTTTTTGGGTTACCAGGATCTCATAATGACATCAATGTGCTAGATCGATCTCCTGTATTTGTCGAGCTTGCTGAAGGCCACGGTCCTCCAGTCAATTACTCAATCAATATTAATGACTATACAATGGGATACTACCTTGCTGATGGAATATATCCATAATGGTCAACATTTGTAAAAACAATTCCATATCCATGAGGAAACAAGAAAAAGTATTTTGCTTCAGCCCAAGAGTCCACCAGAAAGGATATAGAGTGTACATTTGGAGTGCTACAAGCTAGATTCACGATAGTACGTCAACCTGCAAGTTTTTGGAACACTAAGACTGAAATATGTCATGAAGGCATGCGTGATATTACATAACATGATCGTTGAGGATGAGTGAGATGTTAATGGATCGAAAGACTTCAATTATGATGCAATTGATGGAAGTTCACAAGAATCGGTCTCACGCAAGCATACACCTGAATTTATGGAATTCATTCAAAATCATCATCGCATTAGGGACAAGGAAACTCATTCTCGACTCCAAGCTGACCTTGTTGAGCACTTGTGGCAAGTGCATGGACAATCATGCTAGAACTTTATTTTAATATAAATATTTAAATTGTATCACTTATTTAGTTTAAGAAGTCTTATATTGCTATGTGTTAGACATATTGATTTTAATGATTGCTTTTGATTATTTTTTGATTTTTTTTATTTTTTTTAAACATGGATTATAATTAAAAAAAACTTAATGTTTGATTTTTTATTTTTTTTTTATTTTTTATTTTTTTTATCAACCAAAAAAGGAACTTTATTGATGAAGAAGGAAAAAAATAGAATGCCAATATAAAACTAAGTATCTAGCAGCAGCATTAACAAAAAAACTCCCACCATTCCAAATCATTAAATTGCTTCTTACACTTGGACCATATTATTGGAGTGGAAATGAATAGGTCAAGAATCAAGCACAAAATAGGTCCAAAATAGAGTGCAAAACAGCAACAGCAAAGCAGAAGCAAAGCAGTCGAAAACAAAGAAGCGAGGACATCCGGGGGGACATCCTCCTGGATGCCCGTGTAGACATCCCCAAACGCCCCGGGAGGAACGAGCTCCCGTTCTGTTCATTTGGGGTCACTACAGCTCAGGACTCTCAAATTGTCACGGTTCTAAGTCTGAACCAAAGAGTCCAAATCCGGCAAATCGTTTTTGAGAAAACAGATTTTTGAAAGAAGTGCCAAACATGGACTGCTTTGCCAGATACAGAGTCGCCACCTAAATGTTTTATTTTGGGAAAATTTAGGAAACCCTGACTCGTTTGCCTAAGGCCACGTGTCCGTCATCACCAAAGTTGCCTCGGCTCGGGAACTTGGGTACGATTGGGGAAGGTCACTTCGTGAGCACCCCCGCTCGCCCGATCAAAGATCGGCCTCTACTAACCATGATATATATTTTTGAAAACTTTGTGTGTCCTTAATCCGGTTATTAGCCTAGGTTACTATGTGATGCACACAACATATAAGTATAGACTGGGTCGCCCGAATTGAAACAAAACATTTCATGTTTGTTTTTGAAAGATGGTTTGCTACTCGCAAGTAGGCTTAAAGATGCAGATTTTGCCACCCTCAGGTGGGCTTAGGAAAACATGATTTTGCCACTATCTAGTCGGCTTAAAACACACAATCAATGATTTGTTCCAATCCAAATAGCCCAACCTTCACCCACAGGCATTCAGGCAGTTATATCACATAAGCATATAGCCTCATGGTAAGCATGCCATTTATGGCAGTCACTCACACGCATGCAAGGATTCTAAAGCATAAAACTTACCGAGTACTCCAAGCCAAAACAGAAGCTCATCAGAAATCCATGCATGATACTAATTATACAGAAATGCCTAATGCAACACATGCAAAAATGCAACTATAGCAGGCTCGGCTATTCTAAACATGGCATATGAAATGCTACAGCGAACATGTATTCAACTTTGAAATTGAAATACAATGCAGTTAGTATGATGCGCCGAGCCCGGTGCATGCAAAACAGATGAATGATGCAAACATGCTGTCATTCTGTATGCTAATTTAAATATGCCCTAATCTAACCATCATAAGCGGATAAATAAAAGGGAGAAAGACGTGGGGTTGGAAGACATACAACACACACACGCACACTTATTACAGTTATGCCCTCGCGCAGAGGGTCCGAATAAATAGTACAGTCCAAATAATACAGATTCCTAATTAATTTACAAATTAACTAAGAAAAAAAGAGAAACTGGCATGCAAGCCAAGGACTGCCTTGACTCTTCTTCAGATGATGGATGATGCATATCTAAGCTGCCTTGCGCAGAAATCCACGGCGATGCCCCGATTAGCTTCTGTTTGCAATTTATTCTTGGAAAGCGCACCGAGCCCCAGAAGACTGCCGATTCTTGATTTGCTGCAACAGAGAGCAGGAAAAGGGCATGGCAATGTATTTTCACAAATGTATGCATGCCTCGATCCTCGTGCCACCAATCACGCATCTCGATGCATGATGGCCGAGGGGTCGAAATATGCAACTCAATATGGAATGAATGCACATGAAAGCTCAACTAAAACCTAACTCCATCATGGATAATCCGGAGTGTCGGTGACTTGGAATTGAGACATGTTTCGTCACTTAGAGTACGAAACGTACCTCGTTTCCCGTGCTCGGGCTAACCCCTATCCCAAGCACAATGCAATATACATGAAATGTATGAAATGCAACTAAGATACAACCTAGCATACACCATGCTATGAAATGGCATGGCATACACAATGCACAATGGACTTACACCAACACAAGTGAGCCTCAGCCACACTCACATAGGAGGCCATAAGATGAAAATGAGACAACTCGGAATACGTGCACACATGCACGCAAACCGAGGACCGAACCTAAGGCACGGAATGCCACTCTAGCAAGACATGGCAAGGCATGGAATATGGCATACAAGCATGCAAATTTCAGCGCTAAAATATGACCCGAAACAGCCCCGAATCATGACAATATAGCCCCCGATGCATGAAATGGTCCCGAAATGCAAGATTAAGCACATGAAATGGCTTGTAGCTACATCAATCATGCATTATTTGCTTATGACATGTGAAGACAGATTCAAGGCAGTCCCAAAATAAGCATGTTCACAGTTCTAAGCAAGACCAAACAGCAAACACAAATAGGGCAAAACTAGCATGCAAAAATAGCCCTAAATGTGAGATAATGAAGCAACTCACAGCTCCTGACCCCAAAAAGATTAGGGCCCTTCAACAATGTTGAAGAGGGGCCCAAAATATGATGTTTTACAGTTTACAACAAACCCCATAAACCAGCACAGGTATGGCTAAGATCTCATGCAAGAAATGGGCCAAACGAGGGTCAAAGAAGCAAGTGGTGGTTGCTGGCCTTAAACACAAAGGGGCCCTTCAATAATGTTGAAGAGGGGCCAAAAATAATGCATTTTACAGTTGATGGCCGGACCCAAAACAGCATGTATGCAACCCTAAAATACTACACAAAATAAAGCCAAAAAGAGAGATATAACACAAAGTGTACAAAGGATGCCTCAAACCATGAAAGACCCTTAATAAAACATGAATATGGGGTCAAAATAGGCCATTTTTAGTTCGGAGCAGAGCCCAAAAACAGAAGCTCAAGAGGCTAATAACTCATGTAAAAATGGAGCCAAAATAGAGATATAAAGGCAAGTGGAAGATAGAAGCCTCAAACATCATTGAGCCCTTCAACAATATTGAATAAGGGCTCAAAATAAGCACCTTTACAGTTTATGACATGCCTCAAAACAGATTATACCTAGGCCAAAAATACTACACAAGATAATGGCATATAAGAGGGATAATGAAGCAAGTGCACCAAGCAGGCCTCAAACAGTGAGAGGCCCTTAATGAAATATGAAAAATGGCTCAAAATAAGCTTAACTTCAGTTAGGGTCAGAGCCCAAAACAGCAAGAAAATATGACTTATGTATTGAACAAAAAAAAAAGGGTAGAAAAGGGGAAAAAAGGGGCTCACCCTTGTAGACTACACTTTGGCACCCTTTTGGCTTGAGATGTAGCACTCCTAGGCCTTGAAGAAGAACCTCCAGCTGTTGGAATGAAGGATGGAAGGGTGGAGCTTGGTGGTGGTGTGGAAAGGGGTATAGGACTTGGAACGTTTTTAGCTTGGAAATAGAGAATGAGAGGGATATAGTGCAAAGGGCTTGAGGGGGAATTTTCCAACCCTAATATCAGAGCTGGAGCCTCTGATATATAGGCAAGAATAGGGGGGAAATGGGGGAAAAATGGAGGGAAAACATGCCAAGTTTCCCTCCAAAATACAGCCCCCTGGATACAGAATCTGGGGGGAAAACAGATGTATATCTGCACTGTAGATGATGCAAGGAACATGGCCGGCCAGTTATCTCGGTTGCAGGTGGCCGGCTGGCTACTTCCCATGGCCGGCCGGCCGGCCAAGGGTCAAAAGGGTCAAGTGTGATTAATGGCCGGCCACCACAAATAGAGAGCCTCTGATGTGTGCACAACACAACCCTGTGGTTAAACACTGGAAAAAGTGAACCAGGAGAGAGAACAACCCATTTTTCAAAGGGTTTCAAAAGGGTCAACAGCAATTACTGGCCGGCCACCAAATATTGGTGGCCTCCCAGATGTGTACATCACAAATATGTGGTTTAGAGCTGGAAAAAGTGGCCTTAAGGTGGTCAACATTGGCTTTCAAGTGAGAAAAATGGGCGACGGAGGGCGATGAGGAAATATAACTGGTTGCCGGAACAATTACTGGCCTCCCACCCTTCTGCGACCTTCCTAATGATGAAACAGAGGTCCCTGCCAAAAATGAACCAAAACCGATGCAAAATGAAGGTTCGGGGGCCGAAACGCGCAGTCTAGGGCCCCGAAAACTAACTGTTGGGCACCGGGAGTGGTGTTCGACCACGAAGTTGGTCTCTCGGACCGCAGTGTCCCTCAAAAGGGAGCAAATAAGATGTATACCAAAAACCCGGGCAGACGGAGGTGGTTAGGCGGTCCCGAACCGAGGCACACGGCCAACGGCTCTGAAAAACCGGAAACCGGACTCCAAACGGGCAAAATGGCCTACGACCACGAAACGTAGCCTACGGCCACTGAGAGATGATCTACGAGACCTCTTCCTCCCTTCGGGAAGAGAAAACAGAGAAAACATAGCCTGGTTCGCAAACCGAGGCAAAGCATGAAAGAGTCCGGAAGTCCGAAGGCAAGGCTCGCAGCCGAGACTCCGAAACCTCTGAACGAGCACGATATGCAACATCACCAAGCACTCAATCGGTGACGTCTGAGTCTTAAGGTCGGTCAAAAATGGGGTGTCTACAGTTGCCCCTCTTTGACAGAACTCGAAAGTCATAAGTGACGGGAGTGAATGTCAAAGCCCAGAGACGACCCATTTTTGACAAGGCCGAAAACTTAGACAAACATACAAAATAACAAAGATGTGCCCACAGGCAGGGGCAAGATGCAAAATGATATGCAGAAATATTTTGAAGATTGGACTTATACGCTACGCGAAGCCGGTTTGATAATTGGACTTATACGCTACGCGAAGCCAGTTTTGAAAGTTGGACTTATACGCTACGCGAAGCCGAACATCACTCATGATCATGCAAAGAGAGCTGTAATGAAGCAATTATGCGAAATAAATGCAACATTTTAAGCGAATGCTAGGCAAGCAAGTAAACTCGAGCCAAACTACATCTCGTGCAGAAAGGATGTAACAAAATTATGAAATTCTTACTGCGAATACAATGTGCATGTGTGATAGATACACAGAGCGAACATGTGATTGATACACAAAAAGGTGAGCACAAAGTGTGATAGATGCACTAAGTGAACAAGTATGATAGATACACAAAGAGGGAGTGTGTGATTGATACACAGAGCGAACGCGTGTGATTGATACACAAAGTAGGCATAGTGTGAGCGTGTAACAAAGATACACAAAGTGTGATAGATGCACTAAGTGAACAAGTATGATAGATACACAAAGCGGGAGTGTGTTTGATGGGCTAAAAGTGAACACAAAGTGGGATAGATGCACTATGTGAACAAGTTATGATAG
>NW_021024824.1:90808-139755 GCF_004153795.1 Camellia sinensis
GGAATGGTCCCGAAATGCAAGATTAAGCACATGAAATGGCTTGTAGCTACATCAAGCATGCATTATTTGCTTATGACATGTGAATACAGATTCAAGGCAGCCCCAAAACAAGCATGTTTCCAGTTTTAAGCAGGGCCAAACAGCAAACACAAATAGGGAAAAACTAGCATGCAAAAATGGCCCTAAATGTGAGATAAAGAAGCAACTCACAGCTTCTGACCCCAAACAGATTAGGGCCCTTCAACAATGTTGAAGAGGGGCCCAAAATATGATGTTTTACAGTTTACAACAAACCCCAAAAACCAGCACAGGTATGGCTAAGATCTCATGCAAGAAATGGGCCAAACGAGGGTCAAAGAAGCAAGTGGTGGTTTCTGGCCTTAAACACAAAGGGGCCCTTCAACAATATTGAAGAGGGGCCAAAAATAATACATTTTACAGTTGATGGCCGGACCCAAAACAGCATGCATGCAACCCTAAAATACTACACAAAATAAAGCCAAAAAGAGAGATATAACACAAAGTGTACAAAGGACGCCTCAAACCATGAAATACCCTTAATGAAACATGAATATGGGATCAAAATAAGGCCATTTTTAGTTTGGAGCAGAGCCCAAAAACAGAAGCTCAAGAGGCTAATAACTCATGCAAAAATGGAGCCAAAATAGAGATATAAAGGCAAGTGGAAGATAGAAGCCTCAAACATCATTGAGCCCTTCAAAAATATTGAATAAGGGCTCAAAATAAGCCCCTTTACAGTTTATGACATGCCTCAAAACAGATTATACCTAGGCCAAAAATACTACACAAGATAATAGCATATAAGAGGGATAATGAAGCAAGTGCACCAAGCAGGCCTCAAACAGTGAGAGGCCCTTAATGAAACATGAAAAATGGCTCAAAATAAGCTTAACTTTAGTTAGGGTCGGAGCCCAAAACAGCAAGCAAATATGACTTATGTATTGAACAAAAAAAAGGGTAGAAAAGGGAAAAAAAGGGGCTCACCCTTGTAGACTACACTTTGGCACCCTTTTGGCTTGAGATGTAGCACTCCTAGGCCTTGAAGAAGAACCTCCAGCTGCTGGAATGAAGGATGGAAGGGTGGAGCTTGGTGGTGGTGTGGAAAGGGGTATAGGACTTGGAAGGTTTTTAGCTTGGAAATAGAGAAAGAGAGGGATATAGTGCAAAGGGCTTGAGGGGGAATTTTCCAATCCTAATATCAGAGCTGGAGCCTCTGATATATAGGCAAGAATGGGGGGGAAATGGGGAAAAAATGGAGGGAAAACATGCGAAGTTTCCCTCCAAAATGCAGCCCCCCGGATACAGAATCTGGGGGGGAAAACAGATGTATATCTGCACTGTAGATGATACAAGGAACATGGCCGGCCAGTTATCTCGGTTGCAGGTGGAAGGCCGGCTACTTCTCATGGCCGGCCAGCCAAGGGTCAAAAGGGTCAAGTGTGAGTAATGGCCGGCCACCACAAATAGAGAGCCTCTAATGTGTGCACAACACAACCCTGTGGTTAAACACTGGAAAAAGTTAACCAGGAGAGAGAACAACCCATTTTTCAAAGGGGTTCAAAAGGGTCAACAGCAATTACTGGCCGGCCACCAAATATTGGTTGCCTCCCAAATGTGTACATCACAAATATGTGGTTTAGAGCTGGAAAAAGTGGCCTTAAGGTGGTCAACATTGGCTTTCAAGTGAGAAAAACGGGTGACGGAGGGTGATGAGAAAATATAACTGGTTTCCGGAACAATTACTGGCCTCCCACCCTTCTACGACCTTCCTAATGATGAAACAGAGGTCCCTGCCAAAAATGAACCAAAACCGATGCAAAATGAAGGTTCGGGGGCCGAAACGCGCAGTCTGGGGCCCCGAAAACTGACTGTTGGGCACCGGGAGTGGTGTTCGACCACGAAGTTGGTCTCTCGGACCGCAGTGTCCCTCAAAAGGGAGCAAATAAGATGTATGCCAAAAACCGGGGCAGACGGAGGTGGTTAGGCGGTCCCGAACCGAGGCACACGGCCAACGGCTCCGAAAAACCAGAAACCGGACTCCAAACGGGCAAAATGGCCTACGACCACGAAACGTAGCCTATGGCCACAGAGAGATGATCTACGAGGCCTCTTCCTCCCTTCGGGAAGAGAAAACAAAGAAAACAGAACCTGGTTCGCAAACCGAGGTAAAGCATGAAAGAGTCCGGAAGTCCGGAGGCAAGGCTCGCAGCCGAGACTCCGAAACCTCTGAACGAGCACGATATGCAACATCACCAAGCACTCAATCGGTGACGTCTGAGTCTTAAGGTCGGTGAAAAATGGGGTGTCTACAGCCCGGTGTAGACGCACCCTAGGGCTTCATGCTACAGTTCGGACTCAAAGGTCACAGTTCTTAATCTGATCTCACAATGTGCGATGTGAGATTGATAAATCACCAAAGAGTCCAAATCCGGCAAATCGTTTTGGAAAACTGATTTTTGTAAAGAAGTGTCAAACATGGATTGCTTTGCCAGATACAGAGTCGCCACCTAAATATTTATTTTAGAGGAATTTAGGAAACCCTGACTCATGCCTAAGGCCACGTGTCCGTCATTACCAAAATTGTCTCGACTCGGGAACTTGGGTACGAGAGGGGGTACTAAGCATGATATCTTGCTTTTGAAAACATATGCGTTCTTATTCCGGTTAATTAGCTAATCTTACTACGTGATGCATACAGCACACAAGTATAGACTAGATCGCCTAATTTGAAACAAAACATTGCATATTCGTTTGTTTGAAAACGGTTTGAAGTTTGCTACTCGCAAGTAGGCTAAATCGAAGATTTCAATGAATTGTTCCAATTCAAGTAATCTAACCTCCACCCACAGGCATTTAGGCAGTTAAACACTTAAGCAGTTAGTCTCATGGAAAGCATGCTTTCATGGCAACATTAACACACATGTGGGGATGCTAAAGCATAAACCCTCACAGTGTACTCCGAGCCAAAACAAAGAACTAGTTAGAAATCATACATGATCCTAGTTCATGTTTAAAATGGCTAATGCAACACATACAAAATGCAACTAGAGATAGGCTCGGCTATTCTAATACGGCATATGAAATACGATTAGATAATCATGTATTCAATTTGGAATTAAAATACAATGCAGTTAATATGATGCGCCGAGCCCGGTGCATGCAATACAGATAAATGATGCAAACATGCATAGCATAAGGATGCTAATCAAAACATGATCAAAAGCAGGTAAGTAAAAGGGAGAAAGACGTGGGGTTGGAAGACATTCACACACTCACGCACACTTATTACAAAATTCGCCCTCTCGACGGAAGGTCTGAAAGAATAATACATGCTAACTAATTAACTAACTAACAAGCTAATTAGTTATTACAAAACCAAATGAATAACTAGCTACAACTAATTATTACAAAACTTAATTAATTAACAAATTAACTAATTAAATTACAAAACCAAATGGTAACTAACAAGTTAGAAAAAGAGTAAACCATGCTGTTCCAGCTCTGGTTGAAGGAGAAGAGGGTGCATGCTCGCACTCGGTTTCTCGCCTTGAAACACCTTCCGGTTGCTCTCTTGGAGGCTCTATCTACAGGGTGTCCTTGAGAAATTACTGCTAGATCTTACCAGAAACATGTTGGGGAGTGCATCAGTGGCCTGCCAGCAATAGGGAGTTGCTGCCGACTTCCCTGCAGGCCAAGAGTAGGCACTGCCGGCCACTAATGTGCTGTGACACCAAGCTGCAACAGAGTACAAAATAGAGAAAATGAAGGGTCTCCCAATCTGGTTGAAGGAGAAGAGGGTGCATGCTCGCACTCGGTTTCTCGCCTTGAAACACCTTCCGGTTGCTCTCTTGGAGGCTCTATCTACAGGGTGTCCTTGAGAAATTACTGCTAGATCTTACCAGAAACATGTTGGGGAGTGCATCAGTGGCCTGCCGGCAATAGGGAGTTGCTGCCGACTTCCCTGCCGGCCAAGAGTAGGCACTGCCGACCAAGAATGAAGGACTGCAGGCCATCTGCAAGGCACTGCCGGCCACTAATGTGCTGTGACACCAAGCTGCAACAGAGTACAAAATAGAGAAAATGAAGGGTCTCCCAAGGATATGAACGCACTATGCCACCCCATATCACCTCAAAACATCAAGGGAGAGGCATAATCGGATCCAAGACCATCAATCACGCATCTCGATGCATGATGACCAAAGATTCAACTTGTGCAAATTTTAATGTAAAATGAATGCACAAACAAACACATAAAGCCTAAAACTTTATCATGGATAATCAAGAGCGTCAGCGACTGAGAATTGAGACACATTTCATCACTTGAAGTATGAAACATCCCTCGTTTCTCGTGCTCAGATTAAGACTTAATCCAAATAACAATGCAATGCAAGGATGGCATACACAATGCGACTCAAGCATGCAAACATGTAATGCAATATGAACAACCTAATAAGGCTAATGGCATGCACAATACTAATGTATGCAACAACTAAGCATACACAATGCGATGAACATGGCATATACAATGCGATGTAAGGCGAGCATGCAAACAACATGTAATGGAACTAGCATGCGACAACATGCGATGTACCAAGTATGTAACAAGCATGCAACAACATACAAGACAATCATACAACAATATGCAAAGATGGGGCAAGCATACAACAATGTGCAAGACAAGCGTGCAACAACATGCAAGGATAGACTTAAACCAAAATGGGCAGACCTCAGCCACGCCCAAATCAGTGGCCATCTACTAAGATGAAGGTATCGAAAACACATACAAGCATGCATGCCAATTGGTTCACTAATTAAGGTATAAATGTGCAACTCTCAAGAACACCTAAAGAGTGAAAAGTGTGGAAGTGTAACAACACTAAGTGCTCTGAAATGAGGCGAGAAATTATGCCAAATCATTTAAACAACACAAGTAAAGCATGTGAAGGTCCTTAAAGCATGGAGCTATCAAAAGGACTACGAATGAGGCTTGCAATACATGGCACAAATGTATGAACTAAGCATGGACAGAGCTCAAATAAGTCAAAATAAGGACCTAAACATGCTGAGATGAGGGCCCAAAGACCTAGGCATGCAAGCATACAAGCTAAGCCATAAACTAGGCAATGATGCACAACACTCAAAGGCACTTAAAGCATGATTGAAGTGGGAACATGGCAATGCTATAGGCTTTGAAATGTCATGTTAGATGATGCCAAATCAAGTACGCAACACAAATGAAGCATGCTATGGTGCTTAAAGCTTGAAGTGAGCAAGAGCACTTGCACTACAACTATACTAAACATGAAGAATGCGACAAAGGCAACCCAAAGAAGTCCTAGAACATGCTAAAATGAGTCTAAAACATGCATGGAAGGAAGCCAAAACAAGCTGGTATGGTGAGCATGAGGCATGATGCATACAAGGCAAATAGGGTGAATTACACTAGACCTATTAAGACCAAGCATGAGGTGACTCAACCAACAAAAATCAGAGTTATATTATGGCATAACCACCCCCAAAAACACATTGAAATGATGGCTCGCAAGCTAAGGCATGAAGGCATACGCAATGGCTCATGTTAAGACATAAAGGGAGAAACCCTCCAACGCATTGAATGCATGTCAAATGCAAGCATATGACCACATTTCATGGACTGAAACAACATAACAAGTGATGCCAAATCATTCAAATAGGCCAAATAACACGTCCTAGTGGACTCAATACACAAAGCCAACAAGCTAGATTGAACCAAGGCTATACAAAGCAAGTCATGCATGACCAAGATAACATAAATTAGACTTTAAACATGCTAAAACATGAACGAAGTCTTCTTGAAGTTAAGCCAAAAGCATGCCAAAATGGCATGTCAAAACATGATGCATGTTATGCTATTTCATGGAAATGCACTACAAGTGCATGAGGCATGCAAGAGCCAACCAAACCAAACCAAAACAGGTCTAAGACATGTTAAAATAACACCAAAAACATGCTGGAATGGACTTAACATAAGCTAGAATGACATGCTACTTTGTGAAGCATACAAAGCTAGTTTGTGTGATTTGCACTACAAGTGTATTAACATGGAGTGACCAAACCAAGCAAAAACAGTGGCATGCCTTAGCAAAACAACCACAAATAAAAGCTAAGCTATGGCCAACATGAACTTAACAAAGGTGCTCACATGTGAAGCATTCAAAGCAAGTAAACAAGACACAAAGGAGAGGGGATGACCCTCTCCTATTTAGGACTCCAAAACCACCTTTCCACCACTAAAAATCCTCTAGATTTCAGTGGTAGGAAGGTCATGCAAAGGGTTCAACAAGAGCCTAAATGGATGGCTCAAAACAAGGCCTAACAAGGCCTAAGAGCGAGTAAACAACCCCCAACGAAAAAAATGACCTTAAACAAAGATCTAAAGAACTTAAAAATAGAAATTTTTTCAGTTGAAAGCAAGGTCTAGAACAATATGCAAGGATGGCCAAAATGAGGTACAAATAAATGCTAAAAAGGGGAATATACTCACCCTCGAAGTTCAACTTCGAAATCAGCAACCTTAGAGGCTAGAAATCAAGTTTCAGAGCTCAAGGAACACCCCCAAGAACTTCAGTCCAAAGATGGTGGTGTACCTCTATGTGTTGTAGTACAAAAGTGCAAGAAAAATGGACTTTAGAGCACTATTTTATCCAATATATAAAGAGAGAGAGAGAGAGAGAGAGAGAGATATCTTCTCTAAAATGGCTGAACCTCTGCTAAGAAGAGGGGGTCTCTCCTTATATAGAAGAAAAATAATGCAAAGCTTGTTAAACAAGCTTGGAAAGAGGCTCATCCCTCCATACACGTGTATGGAGGAGAGATAAGTGAAAACCAGCTGGCTCAAAAGATCTGGCGTGAAACCTGCTGAAACAAGGGGTCTACCGGCCATCAGTGGTGGCCGGCAGTGGCTCATTGATGGCCGACAGGCATCATCAATGGCCGGCAGTAACAAAGGCATGGCTAGCAAGGCTAAAAGGGGGCTGGCAGTGCACCAAGAAAAACAGGCTGGAAGGGCCAATACATGGTCCAAAAATGGGGCAGAAAGGATACAGGGTTTGGAAAGCTCAAGCCTGTGACGTTCCGCCGCGGCAGTCGAATACTCGACGAGCAATCGAACTAGTTGTTGGATGTACCTGCAAGCACAACCAAGTCTTGAGGACGGTCAAAAATAGGGTGTCTACACCCAGCCTCTTGTCTGGGCTGCTATGTTTGCCTACTCTGCTGCAGCTGTTTTGCTTGTTGTTCTTCTGCTGTTTTGGCCATGAAATAACATCTATTTAAGCTTAGTTTTGATCTCATAAACAACATGGTCCATTCCAAAATTCCAAGTATACATATCTCTAACTTTTTATCTCATAAACAACATGGTCCATTACAAAATTCCAAGTATACATATCTCTAACTTTTTATCTCATAAACATGGTCCATTCCAACATCATGGTCCATAAACAAAATTCCTGCATTATAGTCAAAATACATTACATTTTCATACCATGGTCCATTACAAAATTCTTGCACTGTAGTCAATATACATTACATTTTCAGGCCATGGTCAATTACAAAATTTTCCTGTAGAATCAAGTCAAAATACATTAATTTCCATATCATAGCCCATACAAAAACAATATTATCTTCCATAACCTGCAGTTATGCAGTTACTTTCCTTTTTCAAGGATTTCCAAATGATGACAATTGTAATATTGTTGTTGCATTGGAGACAAACCACTAGTATTTATCAGCATAATTCTCTCCTCCTCTTTAAATTGTTCCGCTCTGAACATTTCATTTTTCATAGCAAGTCTTTTTTTATCATGAAGAAGCCTTTGTTCCTCGTGTCGAAGTCTTTGTTCCTCCTGAACATATGCTTTCTCCAGGATTTCTATTTTCTTCTCACTATTCTTTTTATTATCGTCCTTTTTCTCAGTTAGTATGCGAAGTCATACAATCTCCACTCTTTCGTTTCTTTATCCGTTCTTTTTCAGCTTTCCTGCCTATTGGTCTCTCCAAGTCTACAAAGGTATCATGTGATCCATCATCATCCCCTAGATTAACTGTATCTGGATTAGAGGAGGGGATGGTGGTCAATGTTGGCTTTTTTGTTGATTTTTTCTTTTCACAACCCTTCATCTATTTTGCTTGGAACCTCAACAAATTCCAACAATGATTAAACTGAAATGAACTATTATGCAATTCTTGGTATAATAGTTTTGCTTGAGAGATCTAAAATTAAAATATAAAAGTCAACAATTATAAAAGAGTAATAATTGCAAAATGTATAATTTTTTTAAAAAATTATAAATTACCTTGTCTTGTTCATTTATACCACTTTGATGCCTTGATTCAATTTGGGCAAAAAATCCACAAAACTTATTGTGCCAAGTTGAATGCTTGACCACCGATGCGTTAAAGAGTTCACATTACATTCATGATTGGAGGTCTTGTGTTTGTGGAAGTACTCATATACTCTTGACCAATATGTCTTATGTTTTTGCTCATTCCCATACACTGCATCCAAGCTAGTATTAAGCCATGCTGATACAATGAGATTGTCTTCATCTATAATGAAGTTTCCACCACGTGATCCTTTAGTATTGGATACCATTTGAGGTGAGAATTGAGTTGTTTCAGCAGGTATTTGAGTATTTTGTTTCAAATTTTGACCCATTTGATCTTGTGAATCCATAAAAATTAAGTCGTTAAAGTTGGAATCCTCGTGCAAAAGATTGATGAAGTATTTGCCTCCTTGTGAATCCATCCTTACATATTGAATAGAAAATACAAATAGAATTCAAACAAGAGCTAACTATTTTTAACAATTTTAAGTGCAGCATATGCAATAATTCTACTTACTACAAGCCCATAAACAAAATTTCATAATAATCCACAAAAACTGAAAAGTCATTAATAGGGCATTACCTTAATGAACAACTCTTATATAAAATATTTATTTATATCCAACCACAACGTCATAAACTAGAAAAGTCACACATTCTCATATAAATTTCTTTAAACCATTGATTTCTTCAATTTTTAAGAAGTAAAATTGTTTGCAATCAAATTCTCAAAGCCCTCATATATATAAAATATCTATTCCTATTAAACCACAAACTCCATAAACCAGTAAATTAAAATAGATTTTCATATAAATTTCAAATTACCATCACCAAAACCAAAGCATCACATATATATTTGCAAGTTTTTGGTCTCTATTTGGTGAAAAAGCAAAGAGAGAGATACACACTACACAGAGAAGTATAATAGAAAAAGTAGGGTTTAGATTGGGAACAATACAAAGAAAATACATACCAGAAATTGCTTTTAGTGATAATGATGGTGAGAAAGAGTGACCTATATTCGTGAAAGAGATTCTTGAGAGAGTCTTTGGCTGAGTTTTGGTGCCCTCCAGTTTCCCTTCGCGCCTTCTGCTATAATAAAATAAGAATTTATCAATATAAAGAAAGCTACAGTGACTCCCTACAAATAAGGAGTCACTGTAGCAATACTTATATTTAAGGGTTGGATAGGGGAACTGTTGGGGTTGTTTTTTGACCAAAAAAAACTCTTTATTATAGCTAAAAAGGTAATAAGGATATTGTTGGGGATGCTCTAAGAGCATCTCTCACTACAGGAAAAGTGGGTTTATGAGACGGAACTATTTGCGACGGCACACTTGCCGTCTCAAAAACTTTTTGAGACGGCAGAAAATGCCGTCTCAAAAAAATAGAGTATTTGCGACGGCACCATTTGCCGTCTCAAAAAAGCAGAGTATTTGCGACGGCACCATTTGCCGTCTCAAAAAAACAGAGCATTTGCGACGGCACTATTTACCGTCGCAAATACTCTCATTTTTTGAGACGGCAGATGGTGCTGTCGCAAATACTCTGCTTTTTTTAGATGGCATTTTCTGCTGTCGCAAAAAGTGACTTTCGTGTTTTTTTTTTTTTTGTCTTTAGTGAATATTTTTAAAATTTTAAATATTTTTTTTAGATGCACCTTACTTAGTTATGAAAAAATATTTTTAAAAATTAATAAATACATAAAAATACAAAAAAAAATGTATTGAATTATTGTATTTTTGGTATTTAGTGAATTTTTAAAAGGTTTTTTTTACAATTTTTAAAATTTTTAGGTGGATTTATGTTAGGTGTGTCTAAAAATTAAAAAAAAAATACTTAAAATATTAAAAAAATTCAGTAAAAACAATATAACACGGAAACACAAGAAAGTATAATTTTCTTAAAAGAGTTTTTAGAAAACTCTAATCTAGCGTAGTGATTGTGGTTTTGAGACAGCTTCATATATATACAGTCACAAAATGGTTTGAATAAATTCAACGGTATTTTTCTGTCGCAAAAAAAATTAAAAAAAAAAAAAAAAAATTTAAAAAAACAATGTCTTCTTACTCTTTTGATATAACATTTCTCTTTTCATTCATTTTTTCATCTTCATGTCTCTCTGCCTCTATCTCTCTCTCTTCTCTTTATCTCTTTCACTCATCACTCTTCTTTCTCTGTCTGTCTGTTTCTCTCTCTCATTTTCTCTTTGTGTCTCTCGCCTATCTCTCTTCTCTCTATCTCTCTCATCTGTTTTCTCTCTCTGTCTCTCTCGCTCATCTCTCTTCTCTCTATCTCTCTCATTTCTTTTCTCTCTCTCTCTCTTATCTTTCTATCTCTCTTGCCCATTTCTCTTCTCTCTCTATCTCTCTCTTTTTCTACGTCTCTCTCTCGCTCATCTCTTTTCGCTCTATTTCTCTCTTTTTTTGTCTATCTCTCGCTCATCTCTTGTTTCTCTCTCTTTTTCTATCTCTCCTTCTATCTCTCTTTCTTTCTTTCTCTCCCTATCTCTTTTTCTCTGTGTCTCTTGTCTATCTCTCTTCTCTCTATCTCTTTCATCTATCTTCTCTCTCTCTTCTTTTTTTCTCTCTCACTCTCTCGCTCATCTCTTTTTGTCTCTCTCTTGTTTATCTCTTTTCGTTCTTTTTTTTTCTATCTCTTTCTCTGTCTATATCTTTTCACCCATTTTTTCATCTTCCTCTCACTCTTTTATTTCTCTCTCTCATTTATCACTCTTCTCTCTCTGTCTGTCTATTTGTCTCTCTCTCTCTCTCTCTGTCTCTCATTCATCTATCTCTTCTCTCATCTCTCTTCTCTCTATCTCTCTACCCATCTCTCTTCTCTCTATCTTTCTCACCTCTATCTCGCTCATCTCTCGCTTATCTCTATGTCTCTCTCGTTCATCTATTTTCTCTCTATGTCTCTCTCGCTCATCTCTCTTCTCTCTATCTCTCTCTATGTCTCTCTCTCTCTCTCACTGTGTTCATGTTGCTCACTCTCTTCCTTCCGTCTTCTCTATTTATTAAGCTCCCTCTCGATTTATCGATCCATTACAAGAAAATGTACTTTTAGCGACCACTTTGTCTCTTTCTCGCTCACCACTCTGTCTCTGTTTCTCTCTCTCTCTCTCTCTCTCTCTCTCCTCTATCTGTCTCTCACTCATATCTCTCTCTCACCACCCATTTCCTCTACCACCTTTACCACTACTGCAAACGTCATTTCACTGCCACTACTACTACCACGGTCGCAATTTCACTTCTACGACTACCATTACTACTACCATCGCCACCACTCCACTACCACCACTACCACTATTGCCACTATTACCACAACTTCACCACTAATCTCCTTCGCCATCGTCATCACCACCACCATCATCTCTTATCCACCACCTTCACCACTACTGCCGCTTCCTCTCCTCTACCACAAAATATTACCTCTCTTCTCTCTCTCACTCATCACTCTTCTCTGTTTGTCAGTCTTTGTCTCTGTCTTTTTTTCTTTCTCTTTGTCTCTCGCTTATCACTCTTCTCTCTATCTCTCTCATCTCTCTATCTCTCTTCTCTTTCGCTCATTTATCTTCTCTCTCTCTCTCTCTATATCTCATTAATCTCTCTTCTTTTTCTGTCTCTTTTTCTGTCTTTCACTCTCTCTCTTTCTCTCTTCCTCTTTCTCTCTTCTCTTTTTCTCTCTCTCTCTCCCCCACTGTCTTCGTGTTGCTCACTCTCTCCATTCCGTCTTATTTATTTACTGAGCTCCCTTCCGTCTTCTCTACAACTAAATTACTATTACCATCGCTACCACTCCACTACCACCACTACTACTACCATTACCTCTCATCCACCATCGCTATTCTATCTCCTCTACAACTACCACAACTTCAGCACTTATATCCTTCACCATCACTACCACCACCACTATCACCTCTTATCCACCACTTTCACCACTACTGCCACTTCCCATCCTCTACACTACCACCACTACCACTATTGCCACTATTACCACAACTTCACCACTAATCTCCTTCGCCATCGTCATCACCACCACCATCATCTCTTATCCACCACCTTCACCACTACTGCCGCTTCCTCTCCTCTACCACAAAATATTACCTCTCTTCTCTCTCTCACTCATCACTCTTCTCTGTCTGTCAGTCTTTGTCTCTGTCTTTTTTTCTTTCTCTTTGTCTCTCGCTTATCACTCTTCTCTCTATCTCTCTCATCTCTCTATCTCTCTTCTCTTTCGCTCATTTATCTTCTCTCTATCTCTCTCTCTATATCTCATTAATCTCTCTTCTTTTTCTGTCTCTTTTTCTGTCTTTCACTCTCTTTCTCTTTCTCTCTTCCTCTTTCTCTCTTCTCTTTTTCTCTCTCTCTCTCTCCCCCACTGTCTTCGTGTTGCTCACTCTCTCCCTTCCGTCTTATTTATTTACTGAGCTCCCTTCCGTCTTGTCTACAACTAAATTACTATTACCATCGCTACCACTCCACTACCACCACTACTACTACGATTACCTCTCATCCACCATCGCTATTCTATCTCCTCTACAACTACCACAACTTCAGCACTTATATCCTTCACCATCACTACCACCACCACTATCACCTCTTATCCACCACTTTCACCACTACTGCCACTTCCCATCCTCTACCACAAAAAATTAGTTCTTGATTTTTAGTAACAAAAAAAAAAGGGTCACAAAATTTTTTTTTTCATTGACCACAAAAAATTAACTTTATTTTAATAGAAAATATTATCCCTACTTCTACCAAATAATAAAAAAAATATAATATTTTTTTATTCATTAAAATAAATATGAAACAAATAAATTTTCAATCTTATTAAATGAAAAAAAAAATTCATTAACTAAAAAAAAATTATTTTAATAAAAAATAATTTTTTTTGGCAACGGCATCCTCCGTTGCAAAAAAAAAATCATTTTATTATTTAAATTTTCATTTGTAATGAAAAATAAATAAATAAATTCATTTGTAATCCCCCCTTTCCATTCCCGCTCGGGTTTCCCCCCATCCCAAACTCAAAATCCCCAATCTCGTGAACCCAAAATCCCCAATCTCAAAATCCCTAATCTCTTCTTACGTCTCTCTCTCTCTCTCTCTCTCTCTCTCTCTCTTTCTCTCTCTCTCTCTCCTTCTCAATTTGTTTCAAATGCTAATTAGGATGATTCACGATCGAGGAGGAAAAGGAAGAGCAGGAGTTCTAGGCGTAGAAGTAGGAAATCGGAATCAAATATCAACATACATACATACAGACTTGTTTGAATCGTCAATCAAATATCAACCAATCGATATCGATGGCTTCATCTTCGAATTCCATGGGCAACACTTTCAGAGCTCGAGTCCAGAAGAGCTTCGGGTCTCTCATCATCATCATCATCATCATCGCTAAGCCCTCTGTGGTCTCTCACCGACGATGAGGTTGGGAATGTGACAAGGTTGGGAATGTCATTAAACAAAATTTATATCTTGAAATTTTCTGTGGAGCTATATTGGAAATAAAGAAATGTAATAATCGGAGACAAAAAAATTCTACATGTTTGATTTCTTATCGGAGGTAATCTTTGCATCTAAAATCACAGTATCAAAATTAGGATAATATGATAGCATTTGATTCTGTAAATTTGTAAGCTTGATGTGTTCCTCTCTTTTTTCCTTTTTTCCTTTTTTTAAAAAAAATTGATTTGATTAGCTAATGATGATATAGAATAGAATTGTTTCTTATTTTTTGGTTTTGTTGAAACATATATATATATTTTTTTTTAATTTTTATGTGATGAAGTTTCATTGGTTATTATTTTGATATGATTTTGATGATTGGTGAAGTGTGTCGTAAAGGCTCTAATGCATCAAGAGGTGAAAAAAAATATTTTATATTGAGTGGAACATGAATGAATACCTGTGTGTAGGCTCAGCTAGGAATGTTTTGTGCACAAGAGGTTGGAAATGTGACAAGCTTTGCAACTTCAAGGGCACCCTCAGACCATACTAGTTCCTCTTTGTTTGTTAAGTGAGTGGCTCGAAATGGTTCTCCCCCATGGCGAGAAGATGATAAAGATGGACATTACATATTTGCGCTTGGCGAAAATTTAACTTATCGCTGTAACTACACTACCATCACCAAAGATATTTTCATTTTTCAATTCACTTGATCATTTTGTGAACTTTGAAGTTACTAAAATGAACATGCACCACCATTGCTTTTTTTTCATTGATGTGGTGGTGCTATCATTAAATAGGGCTTTTGCCTTATAAAGTTTTTATGCAAGTGACTGAAAGCCATAAGGTGGCTTTCTGATGTGACCTATTGAAATCCTTTTAATAGCAACTTTTGCATTTGATTATAGCTCTACTTTCAAGGATATATGCATAATTTTTTAATTAAACAAATCCAAGGCATTATTTTTGTCTCAAAACTCATACTAAGCAGGTTGTTTGATGTGTCTAATATTGTTATATTAATTTTTCTTCATTAGATTCTTATTTGTTTCTGATTGTACTTGTGTGGCTTTGTTGTTTGGGTGCAGATAAGATTCACAGCAAGATGGGCGAAGGTATTTCTTAATAAACATATTTCTATTATAATATTACTGAAGTTTAATTCCAGGCTCATCACATGTCTTGTTTTTGTTGATCTATTTTTATATAGGCACCTTTGGCCAGGTCTTGGAATGTTGGGACAGAGAAAGGAAGGATATGGCTGCCATTAAAATTGTTCGTGGTATTAAGAAATATCGTGAAGCAGCTATGATAGAAGTTGAAGTATTGCAACAGCTTGGGAAACATGATAAGGATGGCAACCGGTGAGTTTTATTTCATGAGTTTAATGTGTTTCAATCTCTCACTGCTATTCCTCATGTTTTGGTGGGATTTTGTAAATTCTGTGTCAGTGGTTAAATGGGTTTATTCCTTGCAGTTGTGTGCAAATAAGGAACTGATTTGACTATCGTAACCATATCTGTATTGTAAGTATATAATTGATTTGGTGGGTTAAATTCCCCAATTTCAAGAATGTTTTGGGGTTAAGACTTGTGGATGGATTCAAATGGCTTTAACAGGTGTTTGAGAAGCTTGGACCAAGCTTATACAAATTTCTACAGAAAAACAATTATCGCTCATTTCCAATTGATCTTGTCCGTGAGATTGGCATACAACTGTTGGAATGTGTAGCATGTGTGTAGTAATTACTTGGACCAGTTTCTTTAAATTCATCATATTATTTTCCGTTTTCTGTTTTTACTAGGTTTGGTTGGTGATAGATGAAAGCTAACATTAATTCATTTCAATTTTATTTTTAAGCTGCAAATTCTTGTATACAAAGTTCTGCTAAAGATTTTTGTATTTAGTTAGCTTCCTCATCACATGCATTAATATTTGGCTTTATTTCTCTAATTTGCAGTTATGCATGATTTGCATCTGATTCATACGGATTTGAAGCCTGAGAATATTCTTCTAGTGTCTTCAGAGCATGTTAAAGTTCCAGATTACAAGGTAATGCATTGTTAGGTGGTTATTTGAATCTTTCTTCTTCTTGTCTATGTATATTGTACATGATGTATAGTGGACTTTCTACTGTTAACTTGTGTTGAGACCTTATCTTGTATTCTATGTGAACAGGGTTCCTCACGATCGCCAAAGGATGGTTCTTACTTCAAAAAAGTTCCAAAATCAAGTGCCATCAAGGTAATTGATTTTGGCAGCACAACTTATGATCGTCAAGATCAGAGCTACATTGTATCAATTCGACATTATCGGGCACCAGAAGTAATTCTGGGTATGCTATTCTCAACTGCTATGGCTTATCTTTCACGTTTTTCTGATGTACCTTTAAGACTGGAAGACATATCCAATTAGTAAATTTTTTTTTATGATTGTCCAGGGCTTAGGTGGAGTTATCCTTGCGATGTTTGGAGTGTTGGTTGCGTCTTAGTGGAGTTGTGCTCAGTATGTTTGATGATGCTTGTACTAGTGCTTTGGTAGTCATAAATGATTTTTAGAGCATGTTTTGTTAACATTAAATTCTTTGTGCAGGGATAGGGTAATATTATGTTTAGAGCATGTTTTATTAACATTAAGTACATTTTAAATAGTAGGAATAGGGTAATATTATGTTTTTTGACAAAGTCTAAATATATAATTTAGTTTATTCTCCGTAAAAGCTTAAGATATTTCGAATGTTTTTTCCCCCCTCCTTTGATTAGAAAAACATTATACAGACAAATAGACTTTTACATAGTACCAAAATAAAAAATAAAAAACTTAAGAAAAATTATGTTGCATTAATTAATGGTTGTAAAAATATCCTCAAATTATGGGTTTGTTTTTTGAGGGTTTATATATATATATATATATAAATCACCAAATACGTTTCACACAATAAACTCCACCATATTTGCATGTAGGACACATCACATTCAAAAATTAATGGTGGGTCTCATTATTTATTTATAAATATGATGGATTATATACATATTGTTTTTTGTGTGGATGATGTGAAGAAATTATGTTGTAAATGGAGTTCTTATTTCGCTGCAAATTATTTTGGTAGGTGGACCCAACTCAAGATGGATTGGATGTCTTTCTTTCCTTCAGCTCGATTAGTGAATGGCTTTCAAATCCAAATAACCAGACGGGATGACGAGTTGAAAAAAATAAAATAAAAATAAAATTTTTATTTTCCCATTTTATACATTACATACGGTTAATGCCCTTATCCTTCCATAATTTGTAAATCATTGTAAAATTTTTATTATGAAGAAATTGTTATTTTTATGCATGAATTTTTATATTATTATGCAATTATTATGGAGAAATTTTAATATTTTTAATAATTTTATCGGAGGATTTTTTTTTTTTTTTTTGTGACGGCGCTACACTGTTGCAAAAAAAAGAAAATTTTATTATTTTTATTGATTTTGTTACAGGTTTTTCTTTTTGCGACGACACTAAACTGTCGCAAAAAATAGAAATTTTATTATTTTTTTTAATACTTTTTGCGACGGCTTGCGACGGCACCACACCGTCGCAAAAACAATGTTCTTTCTGTTGCCAAAAAAAAGACTATTAGCGACGGCATTTTTTGCCGTCTCAAATAACATTTTTAGCGACGGTAAAATAGTGCCATCGCAAAAAATCAAGAAATTTCAAACATTATTAGCGACTGTAAAGTGCTGTCGCAAAAGGCAAAAATGCCGTCGTAAAAACTCTTTTGCAACCCCCCCAGTTGCGACCCCTCTCTTACCGTCGCAAAAAGTCATTTGCCGTTGCAAAAAGCTGAAATTTTAGTAGTGTCTAATAGAACCCCTAAATTTCATCCTTGCCTATTTTAAGGGATTAGTGGCTCCCTATACGCTTCCATTAGAGCTCTTAAACACTTTCCAAAAATAGGAATTGCTATAGTGACTCCCTATTTGTAAGGAGTCACTGTAACTCCCTTATTAATTTTATTTTTTTTTTATTATTTTTTTTTTTTGTTTAGGGACTGCAACACACATTTATGATTTTTAATTTTTTTTAAATTTATAATTAAAAATTATATTTTAATAAAATAGAGAAAAAAAATAGAGAATTTGTTAATAGAATAGGAAAATAATAGAATCTGTTGGGAGAAATAAATGAAAAAATAATTCTTAAAATAAAAAATAAAACTTTTATTAATATTTTAAATAAAATTTAAGTAATATGATAGGAATGCTCTAATATTTTACATTTATCAAGCAAAAATGCTAGAGGCCCCAAAAATTCTACCAAAAATTTTACCAAATGTCTCACATGGGTGTGGGACCCACATGGGACCCACATTGTGTGGGTCCCACACCCATGTGAGACATTTGAGACATTTGATAAAACTTTTAGTAGAATATTTGGGATCTCTAGCATTACTCTTTATCAAGACATGCCATTAGAACACACGTACACTCTAATTACTACGAGTCTTTATCTCCAATGTGAATTGTCAATGTGTATTTTGTCATGTCAATGTATAATGTTAAACACTTTAAGGACAATTCTCGGAGTGTATTTATAAACAAGTAGAGTGGAAATAATAAATCTCTAAATTTATGGTTCTAATTGAATTCATAGCCCTCCTATACTAATTATATAAATAAATAAAAAAACAAGAAAGTTAATTTTAATTTTCAAATTAACGAAGTGCAAGTGGTAATTGTGTCCCAAGGGTGTAGTTGTCACTTATACTGGGACAAATATCTCATCTGCACTCTGTTAATTTATAATTAATTTTTCTATTTTCTATAATAAATTATTTTAATTTTTCTATCTTCTATAATAAATGATTTTTCTTATAAAAAAATGTTACTAATATTTAATTCATATTAGATATTTTTCATAAAATTTTGGTTTGATTTGCTTATAGTTTTTGAGTTATTTTCATTTTGTAACTCTTTTTTCCTTTACTAATTAAAGTAACTTATTTACTTTTATTATCCGGTTTCAACCATTTCTCTTTTCCATCTAAAAGTGATCACTCTTTATCTCTTCTGAGAAAAACAAAATTAATAGACATAAGCGTTACATTTCAAAAAAAGAAATTATTAAACCCAAACGACCGCAACAACCCAACCCCCCCAATTTTGTTTATTTTATCACTTTTAGTGTTTATATATATACAAGCAAAATTTTAAATTTTTGTTTTTTAAGATACTATTTATGAGTTTGCCTTAGACCCATAAAAATCAGGGCCAGCCTAGGGATGAGTTTGGCAACAATGAATTAATGCCAATAGTAAACGATTTTGGCATTAAATTATATTCTATTAATTTTAACTATTATTAAAGAAAATAATATAAATTTGATGTAATTTTATAATTTAAGTTCAAATCTCAACTTACTATTATGTTCATCATGAGTTCTATTTTAATGATCCGAATTGTTCATTTAGTAAGATCTTCCGTGTATATCATCAATGGAAAAAAAAAATAGTGGGTTCATCTAATTTTTTTTTTTTTTAATTAGCAAAAAAGATAATTTTATTGATAAAAGAGAAAGTACAAAATACATTACAAGCATCAATAAAATAAAGAAAAGCAAAAAACATCATAACTAAGTTAGATGGTTCTAATTAGGTTGGCATCGAGAAAAAAAAGCACAATTATACGCTAGCTGCAACTCAGCAAGGTGAGGAACCAACCAAGCCCAAGCAAAACAAAAACATGAAAGGAAAAAGAAAAGCAGCCAAGCACTCGCAAGCAGGGGCGTAGCTATGTAGGGCCCGAGGGTCACGTGTCCCCTTAGGTATTGAGTTTTTTTTTTTTTAAACATAAATAGAATATTTTAAATAAAAAAAATTATAAAAATATTATTTAAAGTGACATGTCAATGACACTTTTAAAATTATGAGAATAATAATGATTATTTTGATTAAAAATAAAGAGACTATAATAAGTCATATTATTATCTATGAAAATTCTAATATAATGGTAATGTCTATCATTATTGACATACAAACATGATTAATTTCAATAAAGATATAGAATTTATTGAATTATTAGTTACAATTGGCATGTGAAATTTATCCTACATATGGAGTTTATCTTCCATGTGTTTTTTTTCATTTATAACTAAAATGACCACTATATAAATTATAATCAAGCAACACATTTTCAATTATAGAAAATAAAAAAATTACAATAGATCATAACTAATATCAGAATGTGTCATAACTAACTATTACTTGATATATAGTCATAACTAAAATAACAACCACAAGAAGTTATAGCTAAATTATATCTAACATTGTAATGTGTTATAACTAAAGACCACGAAGATCATAATTACGACATATGATAGACACTTTTTTTACAGTATGTTTTATAGAATTTCTCTACTAAAATATATCTTCAATCTCAACTTATCTTCATTTTTAATTTTCCATTCCACCTATAAAATAGTTACTCCCCAATATTTGTATAAAATTTAATCTAAAATCATTTAATTTAAAATTCACATTTATCCAAATAAACTTTTAATATTTAAGTTTAGTAATATCTCATTGTTATTTATTATGAAAAAAATAATAATTAATAGTCATTAATTTGTGCTCCCTCCTCACTAAATTCTTGGACACACCACAGCTCGCAAGTAAGTAATAATGCCACTCTCACCCTGAATAGTAGGCTCATTCCATAACTGCAACTGTTTCATTTTTGCCATTGTCTCCAAAAGATGAATAATTTATTTTTAAAAAATACACTTGTCATCTATTTTTTTATAGACAAGTGTAATAAAATAAAAATAAAAATAAAAATAATTACAATTATCAAATTGATCAAATTTTTTTTATAAATGACATATACGAAAGATCTTATAGAATAATATCATTACAATAGAAACCGTAATGAGTATCATAAATCCGAATATAACGGTGAAATTGATATTTAAATTTGAAATAAATCCAAATAAAACATCATAATAATACTAATCAAATAGTGATACTATTTACCCAAAATGAAAAGAAAATCAATGTTAACGTTATAGTTAATTTTGACTAAACCAAAAAACTTTTTGTGGAATTTTAATATTAAAACTTGGACAGTATTTAACTTTTCATATAAAAAAAAATATTTAATCCAAAAGAATTCAACTTCTTATTTTCAAAAGGAAAACAATAACTAAATGCACTTTATTAAAAGTAAATCTGACCGTGATTCTTGGACAAGCTTAGTATGGGCGGTGATGTTGGAGCTCGTGGCATTCATCATGGTCCATTTCAATAATTTGAGTTGTTTATTTTTTTAAATTATAATATTTAGCTTATTCATGAAAAAAAATAGTTTATATTTATTTGTAAAAAAAAATGATAAATATTATTTGAAAACAAAATTATCTATTTTTTGGGAGACAAATGTAATAAATTAACTTAGTTATGGTTATTGAATTGACATGATTTGTTATATAGATGATTTATACATTGTGGTTTAAAAAAATAAATAATTCCGATAATTAATTTGAGACATGTGGTAGACCTGACAAATCCAACATCACTGTCTAATCCACAAAGTGGATTTGTGAGAATTTTTGTTTATTAATTGCTATTTGGCTATTTTAGTGGCTATTTTAGTTTTTGTGTTTGGGAAGATGAGATGATTTTTTAGTTGAGTTATTGTATTGAAAAGTGTGTTGAAATGATGTTTAAATTTAAAATGACAGATTTATCTCTAACTTTTTATTTTTTAAAATTGATATAAAGGGGCAAAATGGTAATTTCGCCCTTGGGGGTAACACTGTCCGGCTGTGACAGTGTAGGCTGTGCCTACACTGTCCAGCAGCAGCCTATTTTCTTCTCTTTTTTTTTTTCTGAAAATCCATGGACAGTGTTGCTTTTGGGCTAAAAAATCAAATGAGGCTATAATAGCCTAATTCTCGGAATCCCAAATAGCGCCATTGTGGTTTAAAAAAATAAATAATTCCGATAATTAATTTGAGACCTGTGGTAGACCTGACAAATCCAAACATCACTGTCTAATCCACAAAGTGGATTTGTGAGAATTTTTGTTTATTAATTGGATTAAATGAGATAACCATTTCTTATTTTAATTTCTTTTTAAAAAAAAATTACCAACAAATTATATTTTACTATTAAGATTCCTCATGAGTCTGATCAAATTTCATTGTGAATAATTAATTCTTTTTCTTCATAATTCATTCTCCAAAAGTTAGGCAATTCTATTTTCACACACTAATTCCACTCAGTTCATACACTTAATAAAAAAATTTATTAATACAATTTTGTCTTAAAATAAAAATATCATAATATTCTCATCTCTACTCAAACCGTATTTCTAAAATGCCACAACCATCCTTTATTGTCAACGCCACCTCTCTCATCTGTCATCTCCTCCTACGGCCTCTTTTCTTATCCGCCTGCGATTACTTTCCGCCATGAACCATATACTCCCACAAGTCTCTCACCACGAATCACTCAATGTTGACTGTGGAAGTCTAGGATGGAGGGGGGATGAGCTAGAAATGGCGATGGTGGTAGCGATTGAGGGTTGAAAGTGGCGGCAACGACAGTAAAAGATGATTGGATGAATAAAAAAAAGAAAAGAAAAAAAAAGATTTTATTTGGTATAGTTTTAGAATATGTTTTCAAAAATAAATTAAAAAAATTTCATCTTTTTAGGGGCAAAAAGATTTAAAAATTAAAAAAAAAAAATTTAATATTTATTTTTGTCAAATTAATTTATATTTTTCTCATAAAAATTTTAAAAATTTGATTCAAAAATTGAAACCAAACATAGCCTTAGGGTTTTAAAGTTGAAAATGAGGGTAATATTGAAATATAGAGATGTGTATTGAGAATTTATATTTTTATAATGTGTGTATTGAGAAAATATTCATTAAGTGTGTGTACTGAGAAAAATTAGTATGTGAAAATAGAATTATCCCAAAAAGTTTGCTTCTTCTTAATGGTTTGTTTTATTCCAAATCTACCCTTAAAATTAAATATAAATAAAAAATTGTATAAACAAATTTAATTTACTTAAAAATTATATTTTTAATTGTAAAAATTAAACAAACTATATTGAACAATATTATAAACAAGAATTTGATCAAAAGTTCTGGCATAAGATTCTTCATTTTATGTTGTCTCTTATTATGAAAATATGTGGAAAATAATTCAAAAAGCCTAAATTTACTAGTATTACATTAAAAGAGGAAATACTACCATAGCAAATCAAGATACTTTGCAAAGGGTGAGGTAAAAAAAATAAAGAATTTTATGTCTACGTTTTTATTTAATAGAATTTGCATATTTGTAAAATTTCAAAAAGATTTTCTTTCTAAGGTAAACTTGGAACAAAACGTATTACCTCGGATTTAATAGAATTTGCATATTTGTAAAATTTCAAAAAGATTTTCTTTCTAAGGTAAACTTGGAACAAAACGTATATTTGTAAAATTTCAAAAAGATTTTCTTTCTAAGGTAAACTTGGAACAAAACGTATTACCACGGAGAAATAATTTTTTTTGGAAACAAGTTATCAAAAATAGCATTTAATTGTGGATATCAAAAATTGATACGATTTTCAACCCCATCAACACATCAGCATGAAACCGCCATCATTTGAGGAAAGCAACTTCTTTCCCCAAACAAGTCCTTGGTCCTGCATTGAACGCGAAGAACTTGTAAGATGGCTCATGTTTGATTGTTCCTCGGTCAGATATCCATCGCCCTGGCTTAAACTCCAACCAATCCTCTCCCCACACAAATTCCATCCTCCCCATTGCATACAAAGAGAAAAGTATTTTCATTTTCGGGTGAACACGGTGCCCCGTGGGCAGTGTGTCCATTGAGTCGGCTCTTTGTGTTGGATTGGAACTCGTGGGTAAAGCCTCAATGACTCACACAATGCAGCGTGCAAATAAACCAACTTGCTTAGCTCTTTTGCCTCGAAAAGCCGCCATTTCTCAGTTTCTCCTTCAGGTATTACCGATTTAAGCTCTTCTCTGATCTTTTCTTCGATGGTTGGATGCTGAGAAACAAGCCAAATAAACCATGTCAAAGCTGAACTAGTCGTGTCTCGCCCTGCAAGCATGAGATTCAAAACAGTATCCCTCAAGAACTTATCGTTGCGCTTTAAATTGAAGGTGTCATCTTCAATCAAGTATGATGTTAGTAAGTCCACAGCTTCTTCTTCTTCTTCTTCTTCTTCTCCCTCTTTTAACTCGGCTTTTTTGCTCATTTCTTCTTTCTTGCAAGTCTTCAATCAAGTACGAACCTTTGAAATAAATCTTGCGAGTCCACAGTTAGGCCTTGTTTGGACACATGGTTAAGAACCGGGATCAACCCCGTCTCCACTTTTCCCTGACTAGTCTTGACCAAAAACCGGTAGAATCGCTGGTGGTTGATCAATACGCGGGCGAGCTTTCTCTGATTCTTCCACAGATCTGCGTCGGAGTTGAAAATCCCATCTCCCAAAACATCAAACATTTTCAAGAACTCGGGTCCTTTAGGGAAATTAGGGAAATTGAAACTCATGACGTGCTGCACGTTAGCAGGATCAACTGTGCCTAGCATGTCCATGTTAGCAAACCAAGGGCCTTTTAGCAAAAAAAGTACCCCCAGTTCGCCCTAGGATTTCGGTACACATTTCATGAACCCAGTTCACATGGCGGAGCATGCTCGGCAACATGCCAAGAACCGCCCAGTTCCGGGACAAGTCATTGTTGTCACCAAAGACATACCAATCCATTAGGATTTGCCTTTATTCCCAACATGGAGTTTTAGAGAATTAACAAAGTAATATACGATATACTTTTATATATATGGATGGGCAGTATACTTTTATAATTAACGTTAAATAAGAGTTATATGTATATGTTGCAATAGCTTCACCATGGTGATGTCCTACTTTTTAAGGATTTGTCATATAGCTGTGTTTCTGCCCACTGTCCAGTTTCCATTTCTATGCTACTTAGCTTTGAACAATGCTCTTGGTGCATATAGGGCCTGTCACATAATTTATGGAGCTTCTAGTTATGGGACTTGCTTAGGGAGCAATTAGCAGTTATAGTGCAGCAAAACTATTAGGCTTTGGCTTGCCAGTCAAGGTGCAGAGGAGCAGTTGAATCATCTTAAATGTGCTCTTATTTGTTTGGAGGCATTGCTTGTGATATTGGTTTCTATGATTTTATGGGTGTGATCTCATCCTCCCAGAATTTATTCAGACTGGTGTATGGAGACTTGGGAATAAAGGCAAATCCTAATGGATTGGTATGTCTTTGGTGACAACAATGACTTGTCCCAGAACTGGCCGGTTCTTGGCATGTTGCCGAGCATGCTCCGCCATGTGAACCGGGTTCATGAAATGTGTACCAAAATCCTAGGGCGAACTGGGGTTACTTTTTGCTAAAAGGCCCGCTAACATGGACATGTTATCCTGCTAACGTGCACTACGTCATGAGTTCCAATTTCCCTAAAGGACCCGAGTTCTTGAAAATGTTTGATGTTTTGGGAGATGGGATTTTCAACTCCAACGCAGATCTGTGGAAGAATCAGAGAAAGCTCGCCGGCGTATTGATCAACCACCAGCGACTCTACCGGTTTTTAGTCAAGACTAGTCGGGGAAAAGTGGAGACGGGGTTGATCCCGATTCTTAACCATGTGTCCAAACAAGGCCTAATTGTGGACTTGCAAGATTTATTTCAAGGGTTCACATTTGATACTACTTGTATTTTTATAACTAGTTATGACTTGGGTTGTCTTTCAATTGAATTTCCAGATGTACCCTTTGCGAAAGCCATGGATGACACCGAAGAAGCCTTGCTTGTGAGGCACGTCGTGCCTGAAACCGTGTGGAGGATCCAAAGTTGGCTAGGGATCGGACACGAGAAGAAATTAAGCGAAGCTTGGAAAACCTTAGATCGCGTTATCAATAATTATGTATCGATGAATAAAAAAGAAACAAGCAAAAAAGCCGAGTTAAAAGAGCGAGAAGAAGAAGAAGCTGTGGACTTACTAACATCATACTTGATTGAAGATGGCACCTTCAATTTAAAGCGCGATGATAAGTTCTTGAGGGATACTGTTTTGAATCTCATGCTTGCAGGGTGAGACACGACTAGTTCATCTCTGACATGGTTTATTTGGCTTGTTTCGCAGCATCCAACCATCGAAGAAAAGATCAGAGAAGAGCTTAAATCGGTTATACCTGAAGGAGAAACTGAGAAATGGTGACTTTTCGAGGCAAAAGAGCTAAGCAAGTTGGTTTATTTGCATGCTGCATTGTGTGAGTCATTGAGGCTTTACCCACCAGTTCCAATCCAACACAAAGAGCCCACTTAAGTGGACACACTGCCCACGGGGCACCGTGTTCACCCGAAAATGAAAATACTTTTCTCTTTGTATGCAATGAGGAGGATGGAATTTGTGTGGGGAGAGGATTGCTTGGAGTTCAAGCCAGAGTGATGGATATCTGACCGAGGAACAATCAAACATGAGCCATCTTACAAGTTCTTCGCGTTCAATGTAGGACCGAGGACTTGTTTGGGGAAAGAAGTTGCTTTCACTCAAATGAAGGCGGTTTCGGCTGCAATAATCCATAACTACAATGTTAGAGTTGTGGAAGGTCACCCTGTGGTTCCTAATGCTTCGATCATTCTCTACAAGAAGCATGGATTGAAGGTTAGAGCTGCCAATAGATGGATTTGAGAGGAGTACTTGGTCTGATGATGTTATGAAGTGATTTTTAGTTGGGTTGTGTGTTTAAGTTGATGATCTATGTATGAGTTTTGGTACAAGCCTATTATGTAATAAGGAATTGTGTGTGTGTGTGTAGGGTAGATTTGTTGTTTTTTCCCTTTGATATGTCATATTTTGAAGGAGAGAAATACAAACTCACACTTCTCTGTCTTGTTTCTTAGTAGGGTTGTAAGTGGTTGGCTTGATTCTTTTGTTTTTTTGTTTGGTGTTTGGATGGATTCTAAAAAGATAAGCTGCAAGGTAATCATGAAAGTTTTATGATTTTTAGATTATACTTAGAATAAAATATTACACACTAATCAAGATAATTCAAATATTATAAATCTTTCATGATCATTTTCTCTGAGATCATTTTCTCTGAGATTATATGGCTACTTTTGTTAATTCCAAAGTATAGGTAGACACGAAGACAGAAAAATATGCCTTGGATCATCTACACTCAACAAGTCTCAATCCCATCCATGCACTCATAGGAAACCAACAATAATTAATACAATATTATTGAAAATCCTATCAAATTTTGATATCCACAATTAAATCCTATTTTTGATAACTTGTTTCCAAAAAAATTATTTCTCCACGATAATATGTTTTGTTCCAAGTTTACCTTAGAAAGAAAATCTTTTTGAAATTTTAAAAATATGCAAATTCTATTAAATAAAAACGTAGACATAAAATTCATTATTTTTTTTACCTCACCCTTTGAAAAGTATCTGGATTTGCTATGGTAGTATTTCCCTCTTTTAATGTAATATTAGTAAAATTAGGCTTTTTGAATTATTTACCACATATTTTCATAATACGAGACAACATAAAATGATGAGTCTTATGCCAGAACTTTTAATCAAATTCTTGTTTATAATATTGTTCAATATAATTTGTTTAATTTTTACAATTAAAAATATGATTTTTAAGTAAATTAAATTTGTTTATACAATTTTTTATTTATATTTAATTATAAGGGTAGATTTGGAATAAAACAAACCATTAAGAAGAAGCAAACTTTTTGGGATAATTTTATTTTCACACAATAATTTCTCTCAGTACACATACTTAACGAATAATTTCTCAATACACACATTATAAAAATATAAATTCTCAGTACACATATCTATATTTCAATATTACCCTCATTTTCTATTTTAAAACCCTAAGGCTATGTTTAGTTTTAATTTTTGAATCAAATTTTTAAAATTTTTATGAGAAAAATATAAATTAATTTGACAAAAATAAATATCAAAAAAATAATTTTTTTTAATTTTTGAATCTTTTTGCCCCTAAAAAGATGAAACCATATTGAAATAAGACTTTTTTTACTTTATTTTTGAAAACATATTCTAAAACTATACCAAACAAAATCTTTTTTTTTTTTCTTTTTTTATTCATCCAATCATCTTTTACTGTCGTTGCCGCCACTTTCAACCCTCTATCGCTACCACCATCCACTTCTAGCTCATCCCCCCTCCATCCTAGACTTCCACAGTCAATATTGAGTGATTCATGGTGAGAGACTTGTGAGAGTGTATGATTCATGGCGAAAAGTAATTGCAGGCGAATAAGAAAAGAGGCCACAGGAGGAGATGACGGATGAGAGAGGTGGCGTTGACAATAGAGGATGGTTGTGGCATTTTAGAAATATGGTTTGAGTAGGAGACGATGAGAGTATTATAATATTTTTATTTTAAGACAAAATTGTATTAATAATTTTTTTTATTAAGTGTGTGAACTCAGTGGAATTAGTGTGTGAAAATAGAATTGCCCAACTTTTGGAGAATAAATTATGAAGAAAAAGAATTAATTATTCACAATGAAATTTGATTAGACTCATGAGGAATCTTAATAGCAAAATATAATTTATTGGTAATTTTTTTAAAAAAAAAGAAATTAAAATAAGAAATGGTTATCTCACTAATTTGATTGCCAATTTTATTAATCGGATTACATATACGACGGATATTCAATCTAACGAAATTGACAAATTTTTAATATTGAGAGGGGTTGGGCTGGAGATCATAATTTCTAATATGAAAGGGAAAAAAAATGAAGAGTAATAAATGATTATCTCACTAATTTAATTGGATAACTAATCTTACATTAATTTACGAAATTATTAATTCTTTCACTATTAATCATATTAATCAAACAAGACCAAAGGAAATAGATAGAGAGATAAAGAGGGAGAAGGAGAGGGATTGCTTGGTCACATAGAAAATAAAATTTTGATTTTATACGAAAAACAAAAAATCAAAAAAACAAAAACAAAAGCAAAAACATTTACTTATTAACTACTGTTAGCTTCGTCAATTCCATTTAGGTCATATGAGTATAAGATTCAACCGTTTGAATAGACAGAATGATCATACTTTAATTGAGAAAAAAATTAAAAAATTGTAAATTAATTCGAACCAGAATAAATTATACGATTGGATTTAATTTAACATTTTGAATATACGATTCAGTCTTAATTATTAAAATAAGTGAATACACTTTAGACTTTGGTCTATGATTTTAGGATTGGAGGTCCTGTTGCAGAGTAAGTTTGCTCGGCAGTGTTTTGGACCTATTTTTACAATTGTCAAACGGGTACAAAAATATAATTTAAGTTTGCCGACGAGAATAGACTTCTCTGGAGCATTGATTGACACTCAACTCAATGAATCATTTTTGGTTTGATTTGCATTATAAACCAATCTAGTTCACCTTGTACCGCATGAATAAATTAAAGGAGCCACTTGATGGTTCAAATCCAAAATGGGAGGACCAACAGCTAGTCTATCTTAACCATCGTATTTGTAATTTTTTTAAATTTAACTTTTGTCATATCGTTGTATTTATATCATATTATATTCATAGATCACTAATAATTCTATTTACATCATATAATTTCTATTATTTGAAAAATTGAATCTTTTAACACAAAAAATGATCATAGATAAATATTTAAAAAATATGATCATTATAGTATTACTTTAATGTTGTGTTTGGATTACGAATTTGGACAAGAATTTTAAAAAAAAAAATAGAAAATATGAGTGAAATATAATTACATTTTATTTATATTTTATCCACATTTTTCTTTTCTTTTTTTTAAATTTCTACCCAAATTCATGCAAAAGACCATTGTAACCCTTAAAATGATCATGTAGAGAGGGTGAAAAAGGGAGAGAGCGAGACTTCTACCTTTCACAAATAGGGCCTGTTGATCCCAACAACAATATGAGCCAAACAATATTTCCTCCCAGGCTAATGGAGACTTATGTGCTGGTATGATAGACCGGACTTTATACCAAACCGCCTTGATTAATGAAATTAATAGTAAAAAAATTAATAATTTCATGAAATAGTGTAAGATTAGTTATTCAATTAAATTAGTGAGATAACCTTTTTTTTCTTTTACTTTTATACTTAAAATTATGATTCTTAATCTCTCTCAGTATTAAAAATTCGTCAATTTTATTGGATTGAATGTCTATCGTACATGTAATCTAATTAATAAAATTTGCGATCAAGCATGAGATCGTGAGTCCATGAACTAACAATTTCAATCATATGCTATAATCCTACTAATAAAACATGTCTAACAAGTCTTACTTTAAATTAATAGGGCTATGTTTTCAATTTTAACCTTACAACCTAATCTGTTAATCTGCAATTTTCACATCAAATTCTCTACTTTCTAATGATTTCAACTGCAAAAGTATGATTTTTAAAACTAATAGATCCATAAAATTCTCACTCAAAGATTTATTGGGTAAATAATCATAACGGATAGGACTGGCTGATAATTTTGCGTAAATAACTTGCGTTTTTTAGTTGTCACACCGAGCTTAGGCTGAACTTCTTAAATAGCAATTCAGTATGGGGCCATCTTCGCACATAGGCCGAATGCAAATTGGGCCTGACATATATAATATAACAATACAAAACAATAAGAAACTGAAAAGTCCTGTTATAAACACTGCAGGAAATTTGTGTTAAAAACGCTGCTAAAAGCCTGAAAAACATCGTAAAATGTTACAGCAACATTTAAAATTTTCTTCGTTGATACGGCCGCTGTAATAGCTTTACAACGTTTGAAAACTGTCGCTACAACTATTAGACGGCTTTTTTTAAAACGTCATAAAATCTTTGACGTCCGCTTCCATTTCGATCACAGACTAACGCATCATCATGACATCATTTGGTGGCCTTTTTTAAAAAGCGCCACCTTTTTTTTTTTTTTTGGTTCTCTCTCTTGATTTTGAAATATGATCGAAATTACATTCAGATAAAAATATTCACCCAATATCACATAAGCAACCAGCTAGCAAAGAGTTTTTTTTTTTTTTTTTTTTTTTGAGTGAATAAATCATAAAATAAAATAAAAAAATTTACAAGTTTCCAAGGGGCATACCCCAGGACCTACCACAACTAAATAAGGCTAAAGCCTAAATAGATCAACAACTAAAAGATTTGATCCGAATAACCTGTTCAACATCCATATATACAAAGGAAATAGGGACAATGAACAAGTTCAAAAGACCACAAAACCGAATTCTAACCAAAATAAAGTCCAACCAACAAAATTCCATCCATTCCTCCATACACTCTAGCATTAACCTGGACAATATGTAAACCATATACATACATCTTCATGTCCCAACAGAGATAAAGCTGACCTAGAATCATAAGAGCACACAAATGAAATATAGCATTAAGAACCAATATAACACTGTTTGCAGCAAACTCACAATATAAGACAACTAAATCACTCAACCCACAGTGAACACTCAGCTCAATAAAGAACAACAGTGTTAAATGGAGTATCGAGCTCATAGGAAAATAAGCTAAAAGAAGAAAACAACTCCAACAATTTATAGCTCCCCTCACTCCAAATACTACTTAGTCAAACAACTTAACAAAGCCTCCAGAAGTATAATTAATAAGGGTAATAAAAATATAGCTATACTACATTAAACTTTTAGAATGATAAGCATGTTTTTAAATAATTTAAAAGAAAACAAGCTCCTTATCTCTCAGGTCCTAGATCTTTCATTCATCTTTTGATTTTCATCAAAATCTTTAACCTAACAACGATTTGATAACATCTGACAAAAACTACAAAGAAACTCCCAATTATAATAATACCCCAAAAAGTGTGGAAGGAACTATGGTTTGGATGATAGCTGCCTCAGATTGTACTTGGCCAATTCCTTGTATTTCTCAATAACTCCCATCAAGCACACAGTCTGTGAAAGAAAATTTAACAATCTTATAATCACGATCATTGTACCCCAAATTAAAGAAACTTATAATGCATGAACAATAGCATATACTATTCAGACAATTCAATACAATTTCATTCAGTTGCAAACGAGGCAAATGTTCAGACTCGTGCTTGCCAATTGGGCTGTAAAAAGGGTGAATCTAATCGCCAGTACAATCGATTCTACAGGAAAAGGCACTAATGACTTCATCCCAACCTTAAATGTGACACTCGGAACAGTCTTGTTTGACTAGCCTCTATGTCAAACCCAATGGGAAAGCAGTAATTAACAGCCCAGGGAGAAATTTCAATTTCAAATTTATACAAGTGGCTTTAACAAAAGAGACACAATTTTCACCAAAAACCATACCAAGATAAAGGCATATAAGCTAAGCATTTTTTGTCCTACTTGCCCCAGATCACAAAGTATAAGCAACATAATTTAAAAATAGGTTTATTACATTTTATACCCCTAAACTATCACCAAATTGTCTACTTAATCCTTGAACTATCGATCGAGTCTACTAAATCCGTAAAGTATATATTTAGTCCCTAAATTATCGATTGAATCCATTAAATCCCTAAAGTATTTAATTCAAACTTGTTTAGTCCCTAAAATGATTAAAAAATAAAATATAAGCCTATAAGCATTATAAATTAGTAAAAGACCCAATCTAGTTTTTGAAAGAAAAAAAAAACTAATTTTTATTGTCTTTGAAAAGTGGGCGTTAGTCCTTATGGTGAATTTCCTTTATAAAAGTAATGACAATTATCTATAATATTTTCTTACTTATCTCCTAAAATGGGTAGGGTCTTTTACACAATTTTGTGTCTTGAAGCTTGTTTTCTCTACACTTTTACATACACTTCCTCGATAGAAGTTACTTCTCTTTGAGCTGAGGTTCATTAAGACTTGGTTTGAGCTCTAGCAAGTGGTTTGGGCTTGGATTGTTGCCTATTTTGTGCCTTTGCTTCAAGAGGTATAACACTTATTACTTAAGCTTGCTTTCAATACTTGCTTTGCCATCTTTTTCTACTATTTTGGGGCTGGTTTTGGCATTTAAAAAGTTCTGTTTTTGAGGCCTAAAAGTGGTGGTTTGAGCTCTTTTGAGTTAAGGGGTTGTCCACCCTTTTTGCTTTTTAGCTTGTTAAGTTTTTGTGCCATCTTTTCATCACTTTCAAACCAACTTTTTTGGGCCTTTTAACCACTGAATTTCAGAGGTTTTTCAGTGGTAAAAACCCTATTTTGAAGTCCAAAATTAGAGGGGTTAGCCTCCGCTCCTTGTATCTTGTTTGCATGCCTAGTTAGCTTCATGAGTTAGCATGTTTTTCTAGCTTAATTTAACATAAGTCCAGCATGTTTTTGCCTCTGTTTTGACTTGATTTGGCTCTATTTTGGGTTGGTTAATTTAGTTGAGGCTTGTATTGCATAGTTGTAGGGTTAATTCCTTCACTAGCTTGGTGTTTTCATGCTTTAATCATCATTGTTTTAAGTTCAAAGCATGTTTTAGTATTGTTTTGTACTCCATTTCTACACTTAAAATCTCTGTAACCTCCCTCCAGTCTTCACTCTTTTGTTTGCTTTGAAAATGGTTTAAACCATTTGCTTATTTAAAGCATGAAATTGAGATGTTTGTGCTTAATGGTTTAATCCCTTTTGGAGTTCATTACCAACGGCATGAGGTCTCTTTCATGCCTAAAAAAATCTTTGGTTTGAGCTCTCTTTCCTTTAGAGGACACTCATTAATGGACTTAATCCATTAAAGAATAGATCGGTAATGTAAAATGAGTAAACAAAATTGAACAAGTAAAAGATGCAAGATAAGCATTCTTTGTGTTGCATTGCATGTGTTCAAACTGGAAGTTAGTTTGAACACAAGGCGAATGGGACATTTCATACTCAAAAGTGATGAAATGTGTCATTTTTCTTGGTCTCCATCACCCTTGATCATGCATGATAGGGTGGTGGTCATTTGAGTCATATTTGTGTATTTATTGAAATTGTACAACTTGGATCTTTGGCCATCATGCAATGAAATTGCTTGATTGGTCATTTTGAATCCAAGTGTGCCACTCTTTTGAGATTTTAAGATAATAAGAAGGGGTACAGTACAAACATACCCTTGGAAAAACCTTTCTTTTGCTCTATTTGTGCTCCGTTGCAGTATGGTGACCCAGAGCATCAGTGGTCGGCAGTGCCTCACCAATGGCCAACAAGGCTTTATTTCTGGCCGGCAAGGCACCTTTTTGGCCAGTAGAGGGCTGGCAGCAACCATTCAGGGCCGGCAGGTCACTGGTGTAACCCTCAGCAAATATTTGGTAAGTTGAAGCAGAAAGATTATGAAGTGTGCTCAACCCTGTAAACAGAGCCTCTTGAGAGCATAACGGAGGTCTTTTCAGGGAGAAAACCGAGCACATACATCTTCCACTTCCCGAGGCGGAGCAGTGGCAACATAGTTTAATGCCTTACATGCTTAGTTAGTGTGCATTTGTTTTAAAGAAAATCTTTTTGAAATTTTAAAAATATGCAAATTCTATTAAATAAAAACGTTGACATAAAATTCATTATTTTTTTTAAAAGTATCTGGATTTGCTATGGTAGTATTTCCCTCTTTTAATGTAATATTAGTAAAATTAGGCTTTTTGAATTATTTACCACATATTTTCATAATACGAGACAACATAAAATGATGAATCTTATGCTAGAACTTTTGATCAAATTCTTCTTTATAATATTGTTCAATATAATTTGTTTAATTTTTACAATTAAAAATATAATTTTTAAGTAAATTAAATTTGTTTATACAATTTTTTATTTATATTTAATTATAAGGGTAGATTTGGAATAAAACAAACCATTAAGAAGAAGCAAACTTTTTGGGATAATTCTATTTTTACACACTAATTTCTCTTAGTACACACACTTAATGAATACTTTCTCAATACACACATTACAAAAATATAATTTCTCAGTACACATATCTATATTTCAATATTGCCCTCATTTTCAATTTTAAAACTCTAAGGCTATGTTTGGTTTCAATTTTTGAATCAAATTTTTAAAAATTTTATGAGAAAAATATAAATTAATTTGACAAAAATAAATATCAAAAAAATATTTTTTTAATTTTTGAATCTTTTTGCCCCTAAAAAGATGAAACAATATTAAAATAAGAATTTTTTTAATTTATTTTTGAAAGCATATTCTAAAACTATACCAAACAAAATCTTTTTTTTCTTTTTTCTTTTTTCATTCATCCAGTCATCTTTTACTGTCATTGCCGCCACTTTCAACCCTCTATCGCTACCACCATCCACTTCTAGCTCATCCCCCCTCCATCCTAGACTTCCACAGTCAATATTGAGTGATTCATGGTGAGAGACTTGTGAGAGTGTATGATTCATGGCGAAAAGTAATTGCAGGCGAATAAGAAAAGAGGCCACAGGAGGAGATGACGGATGAGAGAGGTGGCGTTGACAATAGAGGATGGTTGTGGCATTTTAGAAATATGGTTTGAGTAGGAGACGATGAGAGTATTATAATATTTTTATTTTAAGACAAAATTGTATTAATAATTTTTTTTATTAAGTGTGTGAACTCAGTGGAATTAGTGTGTGAAAATAGAATTGCCCAACTTTTGGAGAATAAATTATGAAGAAAAAGAATTAATTATTCACAATGAAATTTGATTAGACTCATGAGGAATCTTAATAGCAAAATATAATTTATTGGTATTTTTAAAAAAAAAAATTAAAATAAGAAATTGTTATCTCACTAATTTGATTGCCAATTTTATTAATCGGATTACATATATGATGGATATTCAATCTGACGAAATTGACAAATTTTTAATATTGAGAGAGGTTGGGCTGGGGATTATAATTTCTAATATGAAAGAAAAAAAAATGAAGAGTAATAAATGGTTATCTCACTAATTTAATTAGATAACTAATCTTACATTAACTTACGAAATTATTAATTCTTTCACTATTAATCATGTTAATCAAACAAGACCAAAGGAAATAGATAGAGAGATAAAGAGGGAGAAGGAAAGGGATTGATAAAATTTTGATTTTATACTAAAAGCAGAAAAACAAAAACAAAACCAAAAATAAAAGCAAAAACATTTACTTATTATTATTAACTACCGTTAGCTCCGTCAATTCCATTTAGGTCATATGAGTATAAGATTCAACCGTGTGAATAGACAGAATGATCATACTTTTAGTTAAGAAAAAAATTGAAAAATTGTAAATTAATTCAAATCAGAATAAATTATACGATTGGATTTAATTTAACATTTTGAATATACGATTCAGTCTTAATTATTAAAATAAGTGAATACACTTTAGAATTTGGTCTATGATTTTAGGATTGGAGGTCCTGTTGCAGAGTAAGTTTGCTCGGCAGTGTTTTGGACCTATTTTTACAATTGTCAAACGGGTACAAAAATATAATTTAAGTTTGCCGACGAGAATAGACTTCTTTGGAGCATTGATTGACCCTCAACTCAATGAATCATTTTTGGTTTGATTTGCATTATAAACCAATCTAGTTCACCTTGTACCGCATGAATAAATTAAAGGAACCACTTGATGGTTCAAATCCAAAATGGGAGGACCAACAGCTAGTCTTAATATCTTAACCATCGTATTTGTAATTTTTTTAAATTTAACTTTTGTCATATCGTTGTATATATATCATGTTATATTCATAGGTCACTGATAATTTTATTTACATCATATAATTTCTATTATTTGAAAAATTGAATCTTTTAACACAAAAAATGATCATAGATAAATATTTAAAAAATATGATCATTATAGTTGTTGATACCGTTCGTCCCAGTGGATGGATCAGACTGGTCCAAGCTCCCCAAGACCAAGTCCAGAAGATCGAGCCCACCGGATATCTTACAAACAAGTTCAACGGGGAATGGGTAGTCCCCAGTGAACCCTCCGATGATCAAGTTAGGAAGAGAAGTGGAGTATATGGGAGAGGATTCGAGATAGAGAACTTAACCTTTTTCCTTGTCTACAACGTTCGCTTATATCCTTTGGCAATCATTTCGCTGTCCCTTCCGACCTGCTCTCCTTGCCGAAAGCCTATGCTGTAGTTCGCCTTGCTCAGGGTAAGGGGGTCCTGTTCCGGCGGAGAGGTGTTGTCGTA
The DNA here is from genome assembly GCF_004153795.1 of Camellia sinensis. Classification (NCBI taxonomy): domain Eukaryota; kingdom Viridiplantae; phylum Streptophyta; class Magnoliopsida; order Ericales; family Theaceae; genus Camellia; species Camellia sinensis. The sequence goes on from NW_021024824.1 coordinate 127,854, forward strand.
ATAAATGCTGTGATGGGCTGCATTAATGGTGATGTGCAGTGTCAATAACTTTGCAGATCTTTGTCTGCTGATGTGATTCATCCTTCTCTTGCCGTGTGTCTGAATGTCATTGGCTCTTTGTGTCATGTTGGACTCCAGCTGTCCTGGACCTCGTCAGCTGGGTTATGCACTGTGCTTCAAGTGATGGGCCGTGGGTGGTTCATGGCCTTTATGGGCTTATACACATCAGTAGTCCCCCAGTCCCGAGTGCAGCTTTAGTCCAATGAAGGGATTATGAGTGGCATAGATGAGTGTGTTAGGGATTGGCAGGATGGAGGTCGACTGGGAAGAAGGGGGGAGGGCTAACCGCGATAAGGGCCGACCACGATGTGGATCGACTGGGAGGCCGACCGCGAGGAGGGCCAACCGGAGGGCTGACCGAGGGGCGGGCCGACCACGGTGTTGGCCGAACGGGAAGGCTGACCGCGGGGAAGGCCAACCGCGATGTGGACCGACTGGGAGGCCGACCGCGAGGAGGGCCGACCGGAGGGCTAACCGAAGGGAGTGCCGACCGCGGTGTTGGCCGAGCGGGAAGGCTGACCGCGGGGAAGGCCGACCGCGATGTGGACCGGCTGGAAGGCCGACCGCGAGGAGGGCCGACCAGAGGGCTGACCGAAGGGAGGCCTGACAGCGGGAAGGCTGACCGCGGGGAGGGTGAAGTGGAGGGGCGTGGGGCTCGAGACGCGGTGGGCCACGTGGTGAGTTGAAGTGGAAAAGACAAGGTAAGGAGAGGGGACAGTGGATCGTGGACGTGCACATGGCCACATCCCGTAGGGGGGAAGATTAGGCGTTGGATCGGAAATGAAACGGTAAGTCATTATGGTTGTTGAAGAGACAGTTTTGGCGGATGATTTTGAAAAGTTTTCAAACTGGTGGAAATTAATTGGGATCCTTGGAATACGGGCAAACCGTGGGCTTTCGGCATTATTCGATTTATGTACCTAGTTACAAAAAATCAAAATATTCCAAGTGTGAATTCCTTTGTTGCTCATAATACACCTCTGCAACACTTTTGCAATTTCCTTGCTCCTGCCGCCGAAGCGATTCGCAAATATACCACAGAAATGGCCGAAGAAGGGAGTGCAATTGTTAGGGTGGACCCGCTTGGGGATGACGATGCTGTGGAGCTAGCGGCGCAGTATAGGACAGAGAGGGTGGTGGAGTCGGTGATACGACCCCGCGGTTCCATCATGATAGCGGCGCCAAAGCCAATCAGCCAGGCAGAACCAGATCATTGGCATACGAAGGCTGACAAATCCACAATTACAATTACTGGGACGGAGTTGGAGGCTATCCGCAAAAAATACCAAATCCCTAGGGAAGTGGAGCTATTGCTGCCGACATCAACGGAAAGGCCGTTCGACGCCAGGCCAGGGGAGTTTTCTCTGTATGAGGAAGCTCTGAAGGGTGGGTTGAGGTTGCCGCTGCCGCAAGTGGTGATGGATGTGCTCAACCTTCTGGAGGTAGCACCGGGGCAGCTAATGCCCAACGCATGGAAGATCCTACTGGCCTGCGCAAGTGCCTGGCCGAAAGCGAATGGAGGGGAGGCCATGACAGTGGACGAGTTCTTTGCATGTTATAAGGCCTCGGGGCAGCAGGAGACGTGGGTCACTCTGCAAGCATCAATGGGGAGAGGGTTGGTGGCGGGGTTACCGTCGTCGATCAAGGGGTGGTGACTACGATGGTTCTACGTGTCTGCCAATGGGGGGCTAGGAGTGTGCTCCATTTGGAAAGTACCCATCCGGTCGGTGGAGCCGAAATTAGGGACATCTGCGGAGGGGAGGGTGAAGAGGGTGAAGGAGTGGAGGGAGAAAGAAAATGCCAAATGGGACGAGCTCGTGCAGCCGTCGGCATTGTTTGAGGCGGGGTTGGGGCCAAAACCAAGTAGTGGGGACCTCGACCGAGCAGAGTTGGAGGCGAGGAGAAAGGCTCAGGAGGCAGAGGATCAGGTCATTCTGGCAAAAGCCCAACAATTCAAAGAGTCCCAGGCCGACCGACCACCAAAACCGGTTGCGAGGGAGAGGATTCGACCTCGCCCCAAACCCTTGGGAGAGAAAAACTTAAGCGATTTTGTGCCACGGCCGCCCCCAACAGACCCTTTGAAGGAGAGGTCTTTGAGGGAGATGGAGGCGTTGGGCGTGGAGAAGAAGAAGAAGAGGGTGAGGCGGAGTGAGGAAGTGCCTGCCCAGAAGAGGAAGAAGGAGACAGGTGCAGAGGAAACCAGTGTTGGTAAGGGGGGAGAAGTGGAAGGGGTCCCAGGAAGGGTAGGTGGCCCGGAGGTGGTGGAAGTTGGTTCAGAGGGGATGGAAGTTATGCCAGTAGTGGCGACGATCGCCGTAGGGGTCGCAAAGGCTGCCCCCGAAGGGCAAGCGGGGGATGAGGCAGCTGGCCCAGAGCCAAGGAGGGAAGAACAGCCCGAGGGGGGTCCTACACCTCAAGCAGGGGGGGTCAGTCTAAATACGGCGATCTACCATGCTCGTGCGGTGGCGGGGCGACTTGAAGGGGAAGAAGGCCCAGCCAGGGCGGGAGCAGACCGCTTGATAGGGGTGGTAGAAGAGGCAGCCTTGCGCTCGGCATCCAAATTCAACGAGGCCGAACTGCTAAGGGGTTTGTACTCCGCTCAAATGGAGCTAACCACCTTAGCGGGGGCTCTGCTGAAGAAGGCGGGGGCTGCCAAACTCAAGGCAGATGAGGCCAGGGCTCAGCTTGCCAAGTTAAAGAAGAAGAGTGCAAGTTGGGAGAGTGCCCATACTGAGTTGCAAGCAGTTAAGGTTGAGCTGGAGGACACACGCCGCCAGGTTGTGTCGCTCGAGTTCCAGCTTGCTGGCGAGCAGAAGAAGGTGGAGGAGGCCCAAAGAGCTTGCGCCGTCGCGGTCGAGCGACATGAAGAGGCCATGAGTAGTAACAAAGAGCTGGTCAGGCAAAAAGATGAGGCTGATGGCAAAGTGGGTGATCTCCAGAAGGAGCTGGAGAGAGAGCGCGCCAAGGCAGTGGAGGAGAAGGAGAGGCTTCAGAAGGAGTTGGAAGTAGAGAGAATGCAGGCGACGACGGAGAAGGAGAACCTGAAGAAGGAGTTGGAGGCAGAACGGGCAAAGGCTGCGTCAGAGAGGTCGGCCCTGCAGAAAGAGCTGGACGAGGAAAGGGTAAAGGCAACCTCTGAAAGGGCGGCTTATCCCGATCTGTGCGTCACAGCGGTGGAGCAATTCAAAGGGTCGGCCAAATTTCAGACGGCGGTTAATGCCGCGGTTGCGAGTAGCCTGGCTGGGCAAGAATCTGGGGGGCAGGCCCATTGAGGACGATCGCTGGAAGCAGAACTGACGCAGAGGTGATTGCAAGCTTCCAGCAGTCCGACTTTTATAAGCATGAAATGGCTAAGTACTGGGACAGTGGTTGGAAGATGTTCAAACATAGAGCCGAAGAGCTGTTCCCAGGCTTGGACCTTAGTAGTGTAACGATTGGTGAAGACGATATGGCCCAAACCCCCCTGAATGAGGGCATTGAAGAATAAGACCTCCTCTCCAGTGGGGAGGAGTAACTGGGGAGAAAGAGACACTTTGTTGTTTTTGTTTTGTTGTTGTTTTTTTTGTTGTTGTTTTTCTTTTTTTTTTTGCTGTAATGAACTTTTACACAAAGTTGTGAATGAATAAAATTTCGTTTGATTGTCATTTGATTGTTTCTGTTTGTGTATCTGAGATGAATAAAGTGTGGGCGTAGTGTGCATAGAACTCCTGGTTAATAAGAGTGAAATTTAAACTTGTAATAACGACTGAATGCAGACTAAAGTTGAGAACGCCACAAAGCAAAGTGAGACTTAAAATGATAAGCCTGTGAACTTTTTTTTTTTTTTTTTTTAAAAAAAAAAAGTGATAAGAATGTCTTTGAAATATGACTAAGTAAAGAGTGTTGTGAAGACTTGGACCTGGAATTGTGACTAAGTGTGACTATTAATTCCACACGTGTGAAGTTTTGCATGGGTGGTTTTGACCAAGCCCAATATGTTAGGCCTGGCCGAGTGCTTCACGCTCAGTTCGGATGGGGTCTTCAGCGCTCGGTCTGGCTGAGTGTGTTAACGGTCGGACTGCCCGAGGCAACTCTTGCTCAGTCTGGCTGAGGCGTTAAGTGCTCAGTCTGGCTGAGGCTTGTAGTGCTCAGTCTGGCTGAGGCTTTGAGTGCTCAGTCTGGCTGAAGCTCTTAGTGCTCAGTCTGGCTGAGACTTTGAGTGCTCAGTCTGGCTGAGGCTTTGAGTGCTCAGTCTGGCTGAGGCTTTTAGTACGGAAACTTTTAATGCTGCAAATAAGAATGTTACTGAGACAACATATAGATAGCTGAGATATATAATCAAGAAGTTACATTGCGTGGGGGAATATCAAGAATGTGTGAGTTTCTCGAAAAGAAAATATAGTGACTGAGCAATACAAAAATAGGAGCTTTATTGAAAGTAACGTTTAAGGTGTTCGGCGTTCCATGGGTGGGGGAGGTCTCGGCTTTCCATGTCCTGAAGTCGGTAGGTGCCTGGTCGGGGTCGAGCTTTCACAATGTAAGGTCCCTCCCATTTGGCTGCTAATTTACCCTCGGTCGGATTTCTGGTAGCAAGGGTTGCTTCTCTCAGGACAAGATCCCCTACAGTGAACTCCCTTGGTCGGACCTTGCGGTTGTAGTGTGTTCTCATTTTCTGTTGGTATGAGACCAGTCGGACAGCGGTGGTGTCTCTGAGTTCTTCAATTAGGTCCAGGTCTGCCCGACGGAGTTCTTCAGTTAGTGCTGGATCCGAATGTAAAACCCTGGGGGTAGGCAGACCGACTTCGACTGGGATAACCGCCTCAACGCCGTATGTTAAGCGGAAAGGTGTTTCCCCAGTGGGAGTCCGAGCTGTAGTTCGATAAGTCCAGAGTACATTTGGAAGCTCCTCAGCCCAAAGTCCCTTAGCAACTTCTAGCTTGGTTTTGATGATCTTCAGAAGGGAACGGTTGGTGACCTCAACTTGGCCATTGGCTTGGGGATGACCGGGGGAAGAGAAGCAGGGCTGAATCTGCAAGTCCGAATAGAACTTTCTGTATTTGGCGTTGTCGAATTGTTTACCGTTGTCGGAGACGATGGCCTGGGGGATGCCAAACCTGCAAACGATTGAATGCCAGATAAACTTGGTCGTGTTCCGTTCGGTAATAGTAGCGAGGGGTTCTGCCTCTACCCACTTGGTGAAGTAATCAATGGCGACGATTGCGAACTTGGTCTGACCTCGGCCGGTGGGAAGTGGACCGACCAGGTCGATTCCCCATTTGGCGAATGGGTAGGGGCTGCAAAGCGTGATCAACTCTGTAGGAGGAGCATGGGGGATGTTGGCAAAACGCTAACACTTGTCACATTTGAGCACGAAGTCAGCCGCGTCTTGGTTGAGAGTAGGCCAGAAATATCCTGTGCGAAATATCTTGTGGGCCAGGGACCTGCCGCCTGAGTGATTGCCGCAGATACCCTCATAAATTTCTTGCATCACATAAGTTACTTGAGTCGGATTGAGGCACCGCAGATAGGGGCGTGAGAAACCACGTTTGTACAAGATGTCGTCGACAAGGATGTAATTGGAGGATCGTACCCTGACTTTGGCGGCTTGCTGATGGTCATCTGGGAGTTCCCCTGCTGTCAGAAATCGAAAGATATCCGATGCCCAAGGGATAGGCTCAATTTGGAGGAATTGTACTTCATGCTGGTCGGGGGAAAAGGCGGGGTGGGACAGGTATTCGAGGCGGACACCCCTGCTGAGGGCGGACTGGTCTGCGGAAGCCAGCTGGGCCATCTCATCTGCCTTAGAGTTCTCTACCCTAGGAATGTGCTTGATGTGGAAGGTATTAAAGAGGCGAACAAGGGAGAGTGCGAGATCCCTGTAAGTTCGCATCGTGCCCTCCTTGGCGTCGAATTCGCCCGTGATCTGTCCGACGATGAGCTGAGAGTCGCTGAGCACTCGGATGTGGCTGACACCAATGTCCCTGGCTAGGCGAAGGCCTGCTATTAGTGCCTCATATTCGGCCTCATTGTTACTGGCCTCAAACAAGAAGCAGAGCGCACATTTGAAATACCCACCCTCAAGGCTGGTGAGAATGAGGCCAACCCCACTACCTTGCCTACGGGATGATCCGTCGACGTTGAGAGTCCAAGAGTGAGGGTCTTCTGGCTCGATGGGAGCTGGCAGGGGTGGAGGGGCAGTGGTTGGGATAGGATTAGTGAATTCCAAGATGAAGTCGGTGATAGCATGTCCCTTAATTGCTGTTCGAGGTCGGTAAGAGATGTCAAACTGGCTGAGTTCCACTGATCACTGCATAAGTCTGCCGGAAAGTTCTGGTTGCTGCATGACCTTCTTCAAGGGTTGGTCGGTAAGGACCACTATGGAATGGGCTTGGAAGTAAGGACGGAGTCGTCTAGAGGCGGTGACCAAGGCCAAGGATAATTTTTCTAACAGGGGGTAGTTCTGCTCTGCTCCCCTGAGAGCCCGACTGATGTAGTAGACCGGTCGTTGGACAGAGTCGTCTTCCCTGATAAGAGTTGCACTGACTGCGGTGCTTGAGACGGCTAAGTAGAGGAAGAGGGACTCGCCCGTAATTGCTTGTGAAAGAAAAGGTGGATTGGCCATGCACTGCTTTAACTGCTGAAAAGCCTCTTCAGATTCAGTTGTCCATTCAAAAGTTTGCCGAAGAACTTTGAAAAACGGTAGGCACTTATCTGTTGCGCGGGAAATGAAACGGTTGAGGGCTGCAACTCGGCTAGTGAGTCTTTGAACCTCCTTGACCGTCCTGGGAGACTGCATCTCAACCAGGGCCTTGATTTTTTCAGGGTTAGCTTCAATGCCCCGCTGGCTGACCATAAAACCCAGAAACTTCCCAGATCCAACGCCGAAGGCGCACTTCTCTGGCTTGAGCTTCATTTAGTACTTGCGTAGCGTGGCGAAGGTCTCCCGTAGGTCTATCAGGTGATCAGTGGAGAGTTTGCTCTTGACTAGCATGTCGTCGACGTATACTTCCATATTCCGACCTATTTGGTGATGGAAGACGGCATTGACCAACCATTGGTAGGTGGCCCCAGCGTTTTTCAATCCGAATAGCATTACTTGGTAATGGTAGGTACCTCGGTCGGTGATGAAGGATATATGTTCCCTGTCGGACGGGTGCATCAGGATTTGGTTGTAGCCAGAGAAAGCATCCATGAAGCTGAGCATTTGATGACCGGCCGTGGCATCGACCAGCAGATCTATACGGGGCAGAGGATAGCTGTCTTTGGGACAAGCTCGATTCAAGTCGGAGTAATCGACACAGAGTCTCCATTTGCCATTGTTTTTGCGGACGAGGACCACGTTTGACAACCATTTAGGGTAGTCGACATTTTTGATGAATTGGGCTTCAAGGAGTTTGTTGACCTCTGCGGCTATAAGAGTGTTGCGCTCTAGATGAAAGACGTGCTGCTTTTGACGGTAAGGTCGGAAATGAGGTTCAATGCTGAGGCGATGAGTTATGAAAGAAGGGTCGATGCTTGACATATCTGAGTGAGTCTAGGCGAATACATCGTTGTGCTCGGTCAGAAGGGCAGTAAGGTTGGCCTTAGCTTTTGGGGATAGCTGGCTGCCGATCTTAGCAATTCTCTTTGGGTTGGTGGGATCGATGGGAATCTCTATGAGGTCCTCCACTGGTTCGCCTCTAACCAGCTCGTCCTCATCTCGGACGTCAAGCCCTTCAATGATCATGGCCTCTTTCAACTTGACTTCCTTGAGTGAGGCGACATAACATTCCCTGGCTATGGTCTGCTCCCCCCGTACTGTCCCGACCCCCTGGTCGGTAGGAAATTTCATGGCGAGGTGGTAGGCTGAAGTGACAGCTTGAAAAGCGTTGAGAACGGTGTGACTAAGGATGATGTTGTAGGCAGAGGGACAGTCGACCACAAGGAAAGTGAGCAACTTGGTAGTCTGCCGTGGGTATTCGCCGATGGTGATGGGGAGGTCGATGGAGCCGATGGAGGTCACCCGGTCTCCAGTGAAACCGACCAGAGGGGTTTGGAGGGGGGACAAGCTTTCTTCCCCAATCTTGAGTTGGCAGAAGCAGCTGAGGAATATGATGTCTGAAGAACTACCGTTGTCGATGAGGACCCGTCTGACCTTATAGTTGGAGAGAAGGGCAGAAATGACGAGAGGGTCATCATGAGGATAACGGATGCCGGTACAGTCGGCGTCCGTGAAGGTGATGGGTTCTGTCCACTGCTTAGGCTGTTTGGAAGGTCGGTCGACCGTGTCCACTGCTCTGTCCGAGCCTTGCCTTATCTTCCTAAGCTCTGCCCTCTGAGCGGAGCGGGATGGTCCGCCACAAGCAAGGCCACCCGAAATGACTCGGATTTCGCCGACTGGTGGAGGGGGATTACCTAGGGACCGAGGCTGTTGTAGGGGGCAGTCACGGCCTTGGTTAGGTTGGGCTGGCTGTCGGGGTGGGGTACGCCGGCAATTATTTCTGAGGGGCTCGGTTCTTTGCCTCTGTTGTGGGCGGGTGTCCGTGAACCGGCTGAGACACCCTTGGCGAATGAGGGTCTCGACCTGATCCTTGAGGTTGATGTAGTCATCAGTGTTGTGGCCATGATCCTGGTGGAAACGACAATATTTGGACTGGTCTTTTCTGTTGGAAGGGGTTCGTGAGGGCAGGGGCCATTTGAGGGGGTAATCCCTTTGGATTTGGTGGAGGACTTGTTCCATGGGAGAATTAAGAGGCGTGTACCGCTCGAACCGACCGGGAGGTCGGGCTGGTGCTGATCTTTCAGCGCGAGGAGGTCGGTCGATATATTGGAGTGTTTGGCTGTTATACTGGGTGTTTCTGGGTTCGGAGTGTTTTCTTTTTTCTCCGGGGGTCGGGTTTTTGGATATTGGATCCTGCCGAGCGGCTAGTGAATCTTCGGCATTCATATACTTCTGGGCCTTGGATAATAGAGCTGCTATGGAGGTCGGGGGATTTTTGGAGAGGGAGAAAAGGAAGTCGGATGATCGTAGGCCGGCCATGAAAGCCGTGAGGATGACCTTATCGTCATTCTCTGCTACTTGTAGGGCTTCGGTGTTAAAGCGGGTAACGAAGCTGCATAGAGACTCCCCCTCGGTCTGACAGATATTGAGGAGTTGGGTTGCAGGGCGGCGTTGGCACTGGGCTCCAATGAAATGGCTGAGGAAGGTGTCGCTGAGATGCTGGAAGGTGGAAACAGAGTCCGCTGGTAACTGACTGAACCACAGTCGAGCTGACCCCTTCAGTGTCACGGGGAAAGCCCTACACATGATCTCGTCAGGGAAGGCGTGGAGGATCATGAGGGTGCGGTAGGTCTCCAGATGGTCGACTGGGTCCGTTGTACCGTCAAAGGAGTCAATGGTGGGCATCTTGAACTTGGCGGGCAAGGGTTTGTCCCGGATGGAGGCAACAAATGGTGAATTTGTCGTGGTAGAAGGTTTATTCTGAATGTTCTGGATGACTCCTTGGAGTTGGAGCATCATTGCTCGGAGCTCGGCGTCCCAGAGTGAAACGTGGTCCCCCTGGTCAGTCAGTAGAGGTTGGACGCTGCTGGCCTCCCCTTCAGGGGCTGGTGCTACGACCGACGGGTGTGGGGGTGGTGGTGGCGGATTTATGTATGGATGGGGAGGTTGCAAACCTTCCAGGTTGGGTGGATGGGGCTGGGGGGCAGTATGGCCTGGGGTTCTTTCTCGGTTGGGGGGAATATCTGGAGGTGGTGGAGGAGGAGGAATCGGAAGGTTCCTTTGGAGTAAGGCATTTATCAAGGCCTGGTTTTGTTCGGCCATGCGGTTGATGCTGTTGGTAAGCTCGATAAAGTATTGTGGTGGGTTGTTTGGATTGGGGGGGTCGTTTTGACGATCGGTAACATTATTATGAGAAGCCATGGATCTAGTCGTGACCATGCACTTTGACGGGTATGAGAGAGAGGGTGTTGGAACGAGGCCTCCGGTGGCAGTGAACACAACTAGCGCGAGGAGCAAAGCGTTCCCACAGACGGCGCCAACTGTTGATACCGTTCGTCCCAGTGGATGGATCAAACTGGTCCAAGCTCCCCAAGGCCAAGCCCAGAAGATCGAGCCCACCGGATATCCTGCAAACAAGTTCAATGGGGAACGGGGTAGTCCCCCAGTGAACCCTCCGACGATCAAGTTAGGAGAAGAAGTGGAGTATATGAGAGAGGATTCGAGATAGAGAACTTTACCTTTTTCCTTGTCTACAACGTTCGCTTATATCCTTTGGCAATCATTTCGCTGTCCCTTCCGACCTGCTCTCCTTGCCGAAAGCCTATGCTGTAGCTCGCCTTGCTCAGGGTAAGGGGGTCCTGTTCCGGCGGAGAGGTGTTGTCGTAATAAATGCTGTGATGGGCTGCATTAATGGTGATGTGCAGTGTCAATAACTTTGCAGATCTTTGTCTACTGATGTGGTTCATCCTTCTCTTGCCATGTGTCTGAATGTCATTGGCTCTTTGTGTCATGTTGGACTCCAGCTGTCCAGAACCTCGTCAGCTGGGTTATGCACTGTGCTTCAAGTGATGGGCCGTGGGTGGTTCATGGCCTTTATGGGCTTATGCACATCAATAGTATTACTTTAATGTTTTGTTTGGATTACGAATTTGGACAAGAATTTTAAAAAAAATAGAAAATATGAGTGAAATATAATTACATTTTATTTATATTTTATCCACATTTTTCTTTTTCTTTTTTTTAAATTTCTACCCAAATTCATGCAAAAGACCATTGTAACCCTTAAAATGATCATTTAGAGAGAGGGAGAAAAAGGGACAGAGCGAGACTTCTACCTTTCACAAATAGGGCCTGTTGATCCCAACAACAATATGAGCCAAACAATATTTCCTCCCAGGTTAATGGAGACTTATGTGCTGGTATGATAGACCGGACTTTATAACAAACTGCCTTGATTAATGAAATTAATAGTAAAAAAATTAATAATTTCATGAAATAGTGTAAGATTAGTTATTCAATTAAATTAGTGAGATAACCATTCTTTTTCTTTTACTTTTATACTTAAAATTATGATTCTTAATCTCTCTCAGTATTAAAAATTCGTCAATTTTATTGGATTGAATGTCCGTCGTACGTGTAATTTAATTAATAAAATTTGCGATCAAACATGAGATCGTGAGTCCATGAACTAACAATTTCAATCATATGCTATAATCCTACTAATAAAACATATCTAACAAGTCTTACTTTAAATTAATAGGGCTATGTTTTCAATTTTAACCTTACAACCTAATCTGTTAATCTGCAATTTTCACATCAAATTCTCTACTTTCTAATGATTTCAACTGCGAAAGTATGATTTTTAAAACTAATAAATCCATAAAATTCTCACTCAAAGATTTATTGGGTAAATAATCATAACGGATAGGACTGGCTGATAATTTTGCGTAAATAACTTGTGTTTTTTAGTTGTCACACCGAGCTTAGGCTGAACTTCTTAAATAGCAATTCAGTATGGGCCCATCTTCGCACATAGGCCGAATGCAAATTGGGCCTAACATATATAATATAACAATACAAAACAATAAGAAACTGAAAAGTCCTGTTATAAACACTGCAGGAAATTTGTGTTAAAAACGCTGCTAAAAGCCTGAAAAACGTCGTAAAATGTTACAGCAACATTTAAAATTTTCTTCATTGATCCGGCCGCTGTAATAGCTTTACAACGTTTGAAAATTGTCGCTATAACTATTAGACGGCTTTTTTTAAAACGACATAAAATCTTTGACGTCCGCTTCCATTTCGATCACAGACTAACACATCATCATGACATCATTTGGTGGCCTTTTTTAAAAAGCGCCACCTTTTTTTTTTTTTTTTTGG
>NW_021024824.1:139834-165327 GCF_004153795.1 Camellia sinensis
ACAAAGGGTTTTTTTTTTTTTTTTTTTTTTGAGTGAATAAATCATAAAATAAAATAAAAAAATTTACAAGTTTCCAAGGGGCATACCCCAGGACCTACCACAACTAAATAAGGCTAAAGCCTAAATAGATCAGCAACTAAAAGATTTGATCCGAATAACCTGTTCAACATCCATATATACAAAGGAAATAGGGATAATGAACAAGTTCAAAAGACCACAAAACCGAATCCTAACCAAAATAAAGTCCAACCAACAAAATTCCATCCATTCCTCCATACACTCTAGCATTAACCTGGAAAATATGTAAACCATATGCATGCATCTTCATGTCCCAACAGAGATAAAGCTGACCTAGAATCATAAGAGCACACAAATGAAATATAGCATTAAGAACCAATATAACACTGTTTGCAGCAAACTCACAGTATAAGACAACTAAATCACTCAACCCACAGTGAACACTCAGCTCAATAAAGAACAACAGTGTTAAATGGAGTATCGAGCTCATAGGAAAATAAGCTAAAAGAAGAAAACAACTCCAACAATTTATAGCTCCCCTCACTCCAAATACTACTTAGTCAAACAACTTAACAAAGCCTCCAGAAGTATAATTAATAAGGGTAATAAAAATATAGCTATACTACATTAAACTTTTAGAATGATAAGCATGTTTTTAAATAATTTAAAAGAAAACAAGCTCCTTATCTCTCAGGTCCTAGATCTTTCATTCATCTTTTGATTTTCATCAAAATCTTTAACCTAACAACGATTTGATAACATCTGACAAAAACTACAAAGAAACTCCCAATTATAATAATACCCCAAAAAGTGTGGAAGGAACTATGGTTTGGATGATAGCTGCCTCAGATTGTACTTGGCCAATTCCTTGTATTTCTCAATAACTCCCATCAGGCACACAGTCTGTGAAAGAAAATTTAACAATCTTATAATCACGATCATTGTACCCCAAATTAAAGAAACTTATAATGCATGAACGATGACATATACTATTAAGACAATTCAATATAATGTGATTCAGTTGTAAACCTGTGTGATAATCTCTTCATCTGTAGTATTGGATTGTGTCCCAAGCTCCTTCATTTGTGTCTGCAATTGTTAATTAGTTAATTAGCCACCAATAAAATTTATATTAACAAAACTGATAAGAGAATCATGAAAACAATCATAGTTGTGAGAGAGAGAAAGAAGCAACCAAGCTACATACCATGACCTCAGCAACTTTATCAATACTTGGTTTGTTATCCTTTGAGTACCCAACCATCCACACCTCTAAGCGAGTTGCCGGAACTCCATTCTTCTTATTTATTTGCTATAATTACAATCAAAAATAAGTAACAAAATCAAAATATACAATTTTAATTTGAAATATAAGGAAACTATTTACCTCTACTCAAACAACTAAGAATGGTTTTTGGCCGGTTATGTGATTTAATGTCTTCTTCTTCCGAATTTCTTTGTTTTTCGTACTTTTTTTTCTATTACATATGAACACAAACACAAGATAATTTATTAATTAATAAACTCATCTTGTGAGATTACAATAGAGTTCAGTAAACAATTTAATACAAACAATTCATTGAACTAGCAGCATTAAATGATACATGTGCCTTCCAAGTGCCCCAATAATAGACCAAGTGTAGACACTCCATTTTTGACGCCCTCTTTAAGACTTGGATGTTCTTGTAGGTACATCCGATAATGAGTTGGATTGCCCACCGAACGCTCGAAGTCCACGGCAAAACGCCACAGGTTTGAGTTCTCTAAACCCAGCATCCATTTTGCCTCATCTTTGGATCATGCTTAGGTCTTTTCAGGGTGAAGTTTTTGATGGCCCTTGAAGGCTGCCGACCATGGTTTTTGGCCTGTCGGCCATCAATGAAGCCTTGCCGGCATCACTAATGGCCGACCGGCCATCAATTTTTTCTGCAGATATTTTGTGATATTTTGTGCCAGTTGTTTGCGTAGGTTCATGCATCTTCCAACACGTGTGTGGCTAGATCTTTGTGAGGGAATTTTGTATTTTCTATATATAAGACCCCTCTCTTGTATGTAGGGGGGTTAGAAAAATTTGAAGACAAAAAAAAAAAACTCTCTCTCTCTCTCTCTAGATTTCTTTTTCTCTTACAATTTTGTGCCTTGAAGCTTGTTTTCTCTACACTTTTGCATACACTTCCTTGATAGAAGTTACTTCTCCTTGAGCTGAGGTTCATTGAGACTTGGTTTGAGCTCTAGCAAGTGGTTTGGGCTTGCATTGTTGCCTACTTTGTGCCTTTGCTTCAAGAGGTATAACACTTATTACTTAAGCTTGCTTTCAATACTTGCTTTGCCATCTTTTTCTACTATTTTGGGGCTGGTTTTGGCATGTAAAAAGTTCTATTTTTGAGACCTGAAAGTGGTGGTTTGAGCCCTTTTGAGTTAGGGGGTTGTCCACCCTTTTGGCTCCTTAGCTTGTTAATTTGTGTCTGCAATTGTTAATTAGTTAATTAGCCACCAATAAAATTTATATTAACAAAACTGATAAGAGAATCATGAAAACAATCATAGTTGTGAGAGAGAGAAAGAAGCAACCAAGCTACACACCATGACCTCAGCAACTTTATCAATACTTGGTTTGTTATCCTTTGAGTACCCAACCATTCACACCTCTAAGCGAGTTGCCGGAACTCCATTCTTCTTATTTATTTGCTATAATTACAATTAAAAATAAGTAACAAAATCAAAATATATAATTTCAATTTGAAATATAAAGAAACTATTTACCTCTACTCAAACAACTAAGAATGGTTTTTTGCCGATTATGTGATTTAATGTCTTCTTCTTCCAAATTTCTTTGTTTTTCGTACTTTTTTTTCTATTACATATGAACACAAACACAAGATAATTTATTAATTAACAAACTCATCTTATGAGATTACAATAGAGTTCAATAAACAATTTAATACAAACAATTCATTGAATTAGCAGCATTAAATGATACATGTGCCTTCCAAGTGCCCCAATAATAGACCAAGTGTAGACACGCCATTTTTGACGCCCTCTTTAAGACTTGGATGTTCTTGCAGGTACATGGATGTTCTTGCAGGTACATCTAATAATGAGTTTGATTGCCCACCAAACGCTCAAAGTCCACGGCAAAACGCCACAGGTTTAAGTTCTCTAAACCCAGCATCATTTTTGCCTCATCTTTGGATCATGCTTAAGTCTTTTCAGGGTGAAGTTTTTGATGGCCTGCCAGCCATCCTTGAAGGCTGCCGGCCATCACTGAAGCCTTGCCGGCCATCAGTGATGGCCGGCCGACCATCAACCTTTTCTACAGATATTTTGTGATATTTTATGCTAGCTGTTTGCACAGGTTCATGCATCTTCTAACACATATGTGGCTGGATCTTTGTGAAGGGATTTTGTATTTTCTATATATAGACCCCTCTCTTCCATGTGAAGGGGTTAGACAAATTTGAAGACAAAAAAAACTCTCTCTCTCTCTCTAGATTTCTCTCTCTCTTACAATTTTGTGTCTTGAAGCTTGTTTTCTCTACACTTTTACATACACTTCCTCGATAGAAGTTACTTCTCTTTGAGCTGAGGTTCATTAAGACTTGGTTTGAGCTCTAGCAAGTGGTTTGGGCTTGGATTGTTGCCTATTTTGTGCCTTTGCTTCAAGAGGTATAACACTTATTACTTAAGCTTGCTTTCAATACTTGCTTTGCCATCTTTTTCTACTATTTTGGGGCTGGTTTTGGCATTTAAAAAGTTCTGTTTTTGAGGCCTAAAAATGGTGGTTTGAGCTCTTTTGAGTTAAGGGGTTGTCCACCTTTTTTGCTTTTTAGCTTGTTAAGCTTTTGTGCCATCTTTTCATTACTTTCAAACCAACCTTTTTGGGCCTTTTAACCACTGAATTTTAGAGGTTTTTCAGTGGTAAAAACCCTATTTTGAAGTCCAAAATTAGAGGGGTTAGCCTCTCCTCCTTGTATCTTGTTTGCATGCCTAGTTAGCTTCATGAGTTAGCATGTTTTTCTAGCTTAATTTAACTTAAGTCCAGCATGTTTTTGCCTCTGTTTTGACTTGTTTTGGCTCTATTTTGGGTTGGTTAATTCAGTTGAGGCTTGTATTGCATAGTTGTAGGGTTAATTCCTTCACTAGCTTGGTGTTTTCATGCTTTAATCATCATTGTTTTAAGTTCAAAGCATGTTTTAGTGTTGTTTTGCACTCCATTTCCACACTTAAAATCTCTGTAACCTCCCTCCATTCTTCACTATTTTGTTTGCTTTGAAAATGGTTTAAACCATTTGCTTGTTTAAAGCATGAAATTGAGATGTTTGTGCTTGATGGTTTAATCCCTTTTGGGGTTCATTACCAACAGCATGAGGTCTCTTTCATGCCTAAAAAAATCTTTGGTTTGAGTTCTCTTTCCTTTAAAGGACACTCACTAATGGACTTAATCAATTAAAGAATAGATCGGTAATGTAAAATGAGTAAACAAAATTGAACAAGTAAAAGATGCAAGATAAGCATTCTTTGTGTTGCATTGCATGTGTTCAAACTGGACGTTAGTTTGAACACAAGGCGAATGGGACATTTCATGCTCAAAAGTGATGAAATGTGTCATTTTCCTTGGTCTCCATCACCCTTGATCATGCATGATAGGGTAGTGGTCATTTGAGTCATATTTGTGCATTTATTGAAATTGTACAACTTGGATCTTTGGCTATCATGCAATGAAATTGCTTGATCGGTCGTTTTGGATCCAAGTGTGCCACTCCTTTTAGATTTTGAGATAATAAGAAGGGGTACAGTACAAACATACCCTTGGAAAAACCTTTCTTTTGCTCTATTTGTGCTCCGTTGCAGTATGGTGACCCAAAGCATCAGTGGTCGGCAGTGCCTCACCAATGGCCAACAAGGCATCATTTCTGGCCGGCAAGGCACCCTTTTAGCCAGCAAAGGGCCGGCAGCAACCATTCAGGGCCGGCAGGTCACTAGTGTAACCCTCAGCAAATATTTGGTAAGTTGAAGCAGAAAGATCATGAAGTGTGCTCAACCCTGTAAACAGAGCCTCTTGAGATCATTACGAAGGTCTTTTCGGGAAGAAAACCAAGCACATACATCTTCCACTTCCCGAGGCGGAGCAATGGCAGCATAGTTTAATGCCTTACATGCTTAGTTAGTGTGCATTTGTTTTAATTAATTAGTTTACTAGTTGATTAAAGTGTTGTAATAGTTAGTAATTAGTTTACTAGTTATTCATTTGATTTGTAATAATTAGTCTAATTTGTTTAATTAGATTAGTTTGATTAGCTTAGCTTAGCTTAGATTAGCTTAGCTTATTCATTCGGACCCTCCTTCATGAGGGCATAATGTTGTATTAAGTGTGCTAGCATGTGTGTATGTCTTCCAACCCCGCGTCTTTCTCCCTTTTATTTAATCGCTTTTGATGGTTACATTAGGGACATTTTTAATTAGCATACCTTATACTTGCAGGCTTGCATCCATTCATCTCGTATTGCATGCACCGAGGCTCGGCGCATCATTCAAACTGTATCGTCATTTCAATATCTTATGTGAATACATGTTTAATCGCATGTTGTTCAAATCGATTCATATGCCATGCTTAGTAGCCAAGCCTATTAATTGCATTATTGCATGTGTTGCATTAGGTCTCTTGTATAGTTAGGATCATGTATTTTTCTAACTAATTTTTGTTTTGGCTTGAAGTACTCGATGAGTTTTATGCTTTAGCATACTTGCATGAGTGTGATTGCCATACTGCCATGTTTCGCATGCTTGCCATGAGGCTATGTGCTTACTTGCTAAAATGCATGAATGCCTGTGGATGAAGGCTTGTTGTTTGAATTTGGAATGATTCAATGAATGTGAGTTTTAAGCCCACTTTGTTGTGGCAAAATCATGTTTTAAGCCCATTGTGTTTGGTGGCAAATCCGTAACTTTAAGCCCACTTGAGGGTGACAAATTCAAACCATTTTCGCAAACAAACATGAGTTGAATTGTTTCAAATCTTGCGATGTAGTCTACACTTGCTTGTGTGCGTCACATAGTAATGTTAGCTAATAGCAGAAATAAGAACACATAATGTTTATAAAAATCATATCATATTAGTAGAGGCCGATCTTTTGATCGGGCGAGCGGGGGTGCTCATTTCAGGACCTTCCCCTCTTGTACCTAAGTTCTCGAGCTAAGGCAACTTTGGTGATGACGGACACGTGGCCTTTGGCACGAGTCAGGTGTAACAAGCCCGCGGGGGGACCTCGCTACAGCTCGGACTCGACTTTTGCTTGTCACGGTTCTTAATCTGAACCAAAGAGTCCAAATCTGGCAAATCGTTTTGAGAAAACTGATTTTTTGAAAAAGTAGTGCCAAACATGGACTGCTTTGCCAGATACAGAGTCGCCACCTAAATATTTTAAAATGGGGGAATTTAGGAAACCCTGACTCGGTGCCGAAGGCCACGTGTCCGTCATCACCGGAGTTGTCTCGGCTCGGGAGCTTGGGTACGATCGGGGAAGGTCAGCTATGAGCACCCCCTCACGCGGCTTAAAGTAGAGGCCAATCTTTTGATCGGGCGAGCGGGGGTGCTCATTTCAGAGCCTTCCCCTCTCGTACCTAAGTTCTCGAGTTGAGGCAACTTTGGTGATGACGGACGCGTGGCCTTTGGCACGAGTCAGGGTTTCCTAAATTTTTCCAAAATAAAATATTTAAGTACCGACTCTGTATCTGACAAAGCAGTCTAATTTTGGCATTATTTGATTTAAAATTGATTTTTCAAAAAGGTTTGTTGGATTTGGACTCTTTGGTGTTTATCAGTTTCACATTACACTTTGTGAGACGAGATTCAGAATCGCGGGAGTCCGAACTGTAAGGCCTTCATTTCAAACCCTTTCAGAAAGGCGGGGTGCGGAAAAAGGTGAGTCCACACCAAGTTCTGCCATTGATGCTCATGTACTCTTTCGGGTCGATGAGTTAGCCTATCAACATCATTGTCGAATGACACATATCCCATTTTTTTAACTCTAGCCTTCCACTCTCTCCATTTTTTTTCCCAATAGATGCCAAAATAAACTTCTTCATCGCCTCGTTAGCATTTGTATTAACCTGCAAATAATTGGCAACTTTAACTTTTAAGTACTCAACAAATCCAAAAATAAACTAAGAGTTTTTTTTTTTTTTTTCTTTTTAATCAATAAACTAATAAGCTGACTTTTTTTTTTTTACCTTCTCAAAAGAGGCCTATATATATCAATAGTTATACAAATAGCATTTTCTTACTTAAAATGAATTTTTTAATACTCCATATTTTTTTAATGGAGTTACAATGGTTGACACATAGAGAAATATGGAGTGTTTCTGAAAGCAACCCCATAACTAGCTAATGATCTTGATTTCGCAACTTATAAAAATATATATGGATCTATCATTGTAATTTTTATTATATATTACTATTCGTATTATCAAGTGATAAAGACTTGAGTATAGATTTAAAATCTTGAATTCAAGTCACCTCAAGAGTCATTAGAGATTTATCTGATTGTTAATTGCAGAACTCTAAGAATAATTGACATGCACGTAAACTAGTTAGGACACTCAATTAAAAATAAATAAATAAAAATACACTACTGCCCATATACATGTAGTTGCAATACCAATCATAAATACATGACACAAAATGAAAGTACCTGTAACCCAAATCCTCATCATAAAATGATTAAGTTTAACTAACACGAAAAATCGTGAAATATATTATATAACAAAAAATCAAGTGGATTCGTGGTGATTTAGTTGTCTAGATTTTGACATATGTCCAAATCTAGTTGTAAGAGCATCCACACCAAACTCTTTAATTTTTTAGTTAAATTAAAGCTATTTTATTATTTTAGCTACTCACTTTTTAGCACCTACTACATCAAACTCTTTATTCTAACTTATTCTTATTAAATATTATTTTCTTATTATGTTTGTTAGTCTTTCTTTTTTTATTAAATTGATAAGTTACTAGCCAAACAATTCTTAAAAAAAGAAAAAAAAAATTTTGTCGTTGACCTGTCAACCGGCCAGACATCCGGCCGGACTTCCTACCGGACATCCGGTAACACACAAATAGCGATGAACAGTGCCTCGTTTGTTGTAACGAGTTACTGTAGCCATCGTAAATTTTGACGAGCTGTAAATGAGTTTGATGGAGTTTTATTTTTTGAAGTTTTTGGCTAAAATATGATTTTGAAGAGCTTGATACAGATGCTCTGTAACGCCCTCAAAATAACAACATTAAACCCATTAATATAGACATGCATTGATATACAAAGCTTCACATTCTTCTATTCATCAGAGTACTTCATTACAAAAGTATTACATGTTAACAACAAAAGGAAATGCCCTAAAGGCTTACAGCTTTCCAAGTTAACACTTGGTTACAACAAAAGAGTGCTAACTCATTTACACGTTAAGCCCTTGGCTTGAATATACATGTAATACATCAAAGAAATAAAACAACATAAGTCCGCCTGCCTCTAGCCTCCCAAGCTACGTCCTTGGAGGTGGCATGCTACCTGTACCTGAAAATGATGTTCCCATATAGGGTGAGCCACAGCCCAGTAAAGATACACTAAACCAAATATGAACAATGACTAAAAGATTAGCAGTTGATAGATGGCCAACACTGATACTTTTCCTTGTCACACTTTACAGTTTCATGACATTCAAGTCCATGTTACAATCCATTTTCCAATTCCTTTTAATTCTCAATTTATAACCATGGCTCCAAACCTGGCCAAACAACTTATATGAGACAATAACTCATATTAAGCACTTTCCCATTTCACAATAGATAAGCATACTAGCTATATCACACATCAACAAATAAGCATACAAGCTATATCATCACTTCCACAGATATGCATAAAAGCACTATCACACTTCCAATGACAAGCATATGAGCTCTTTCAACACATTATTAGATAAGCATATGAGCTCTATCTATGGAGTCCATCCCCTATCTCCTTCCAACAACATCCGGTTTAGAGGTCCATCCCCTATCTTCCCCTAAACCGTGGAGTACATCCCCTATCTCCTCCAACACACACAATGCATATAAACAATAATTATACACATCACCACACAATACATAAATTTAATGTATTCTTTCAACCGTCATACTCAATGACATATTCCAGTGATTAGTTTCAGTTTGCCTAATCATCATGCATTGTCTACAACAATCAAGACTATCCTCCATCGATAGCCCAAAGCAGTTATTTCTATATAGAAAATAAATGCAACAATGGATATATAATCAACATTTCAACTAGGTGAGTGATAAATAATCCAACTACACCCTTTAATCCCCTATCTTTCCAAACCAATTTCTCATTTCCCATAATTAATTATGCAAATTAATTAACCAATGTAATTAGGGCATTGTCCATAATTAACATTACAACCCTTAGGTTCCATTTTCGTTAATGTTTAACATTAATTTCACTTTTTCCATGCCAAACATGCATCTAGGTTTTATATAACCAAAACCCCAACTTTTGTAAAAATTACACCAAGGCCCCCAAACTTTCACAAAATCACCAAACCAACCCCAACATCTCAAAACAATAAAATTTAAAGACAACGCTCATAAAGAGGAGTAGGATATCCCTACCTCAAAGTTAGAGCTCGGATAGAGAAGAGACCCAAACCAAAGTGCTCCAAAGACCAAGATTCTCGGATCAAAACGACGCCCTCAACGATCAACACAACTTTTACAAAGGCTGAAGGGAAGGAGTGCACTCTAACTAGATCAAACCCTAGAGAGAAGGGAGTTTCTAGAGAGAGAGGCTCTCAAAAATGGTTTTTAGAAAAAGTAGGAGAGAGAAAGAAAAGCAAAAAGTGATTTAAAATCACCCAACGGATAACTCATATACGTATGACCCGCTCGAGCGGAGAACACAACGCTCGAGCGCCAAGAACAAAAATCTGGACACGCTCGAGCGCAATAAGGCCCGCTCGAGCGCCAAGACACAAGAATAAAGCACTTCCGCTCGAGCGCGAAAACCAGTCTGCTCGAGCGTAGATTTCCACTTCCCAAAACTTATACCCAGAAAGTACTACCCGCTCAAGCGCCACCGCTCGAGCGTAAACAAACCCACTCGAGCGTGAAAAACACATCTGCAAAAGTTTTGCAGGAACACGAAATACTGGGGGTGTGCAATCCCCGCTCGAGCGCAAGGAGACCCGCTCGAGCGGATCGCCTAAAAACTGAACAACAAGGAATTGAAACCAAGGCCTAACCAACCTGTAACAACCCTGCTCAAAACATCCTAAAACTCAATCAAGTGGAATTAAAGGACGACAACAAGATAGATACCACTACCAACTTCACGGAACCGAGTCCGGAATACAACAGAACAGTAAAGGGACAACTGGGATCGCTATATGCTCTAAGTATAGGAACTAATGGGCCAATCATTAATGGGTCCACTCCCACCAAAGATACAATCTATGGGACTATCAAGGTTGATCCATCCAACTTCTTAGACTATCCACCAACAAGCTTAGATGGTCCCAACCTTTAATGTTTTGAGATTTTTATATAATCATATGATTGGCAAGGTTTTATAATAGAAAGACAAAAACAAATTGGAGATAAAGATTCCAGAAGTAAAAACATATGATCTTCTTCAAAACAACTATCTTAACCAACCATTTCAAATTTCCCATAGGCCTCACAAGTTTATTGATTCAAATTTTTTGGATTCTCTAAATTTCCCAAGGAAGAGCTATTGATATTCTTACAATGCATCCCTAGGGTTGAGTAAAGTTACTTGGGCCGAAAGAATAACAGATAAAAATTTTAGTTACAAGGTGATCATGAAGATCTTATCCAACAGGCGAAGTTGACTTCTTCCTGCAAAATAAATTTAGGTTCATGAATTATGATATTGGTTATAAAACTGCTGGTATACAGTGCTCGCAATAATATTAGAATCTGATTTTTATCCTCTAGAGCATGAGAAACATACAAAACATTCATGGAAGATATCCTGACTTCTGGAAGCAACAAAACGGATAGAAACACAAGACACTATCCCTATAATTAAAGAAAAAAATATGCCCTCAAAAAGAGAATGAAACAAATAAGGCTATGCATAACCAAGAAACCATCTTAAACTGGAGTATTCATTTAAGTGGATCTAAGAATAGCTGAAACTTTAATTACAACTAGTTCCAGAAACTAAATGGAACTTCATAGGCACTTTTCAAAACATATATCCACTGAGCTGTACTACTGTTCTAGGTCCATTCATAACCCAACTGTGACCATAATAGATACAAAATATACACTAACTTGTTCTGTGTCGAAACCCCTTCAAAACCCTAGTTAGTGACCACAACATACATACAAATTGACTACACTAACAAAAGCCTACACAACCTGGTAGCATTGCCTACTTTTGAACAAGTTTAGTACAACATATATAGTAGCGCCCACTCCTTGAAGAAGTACCAGCTTGGTTTGAAGAACAAAATTGTATACAACATTGTATCCATGGTGGATTCCTTAGAGAATCATCATTGTTTTCAGGCAAACCAAGTAATTTATTCATCTTGGCAGAATATTCAGAAGAGAAGTCATCAAGTAAGCAATGAAACACAACATCTAATTCAAGACAGGGATCAAGTGAATATTAACTAGTTTTTTCCCCAAACAGATTGCAATGCTAAAATCATAAATAATCTAAAGAACTAGAACAGTAAGATCATCACAAATTATATAAACTAGTTTTTTTTTAAAAAAAAAAACTAAAGAATGAAAAAATTACAGAGTTAATTAGTAGATTTGACAATGAGAAAGCAGAGAATGAAAAATGTACCTGAGATAAGAGCAAGAGAGATCGATATGGTTCAAGAATGATATGGGTTTTGGATCTGCGATTTGATGAAGAACAGATCGAGTTCGAGTTCGAATACAATGAAGAACAGCTAGAGCAAAGCCCTCGAGCGACAGAGATCAATGAAGAACTGCTAGAGAGTCGGATTGCAAGTGACAGAGATCGATGAAGTGCAAACCATAGTGTGTGAGAGTGAGATAATAGAGATCAAATGCAAAATTTGCAATCGAGCGAGCGAGTTTGTTTGAGAATGAGAGTGAAAATGATAGTGAGAGCTTCAAATCGAGAGTTTTGGAAGAGAGACTGAGTTGTGGAAGAGACTGAAAAAGAGAGAGACTGGGTTAAAAGAAATGGAGGTTTAAACGGTCAATAACATGACCCAATACAACACCGTTTAACTGATATTACAGACAATGTTTTTCAAAATATTGTGTTTCATTAGTTTATATGCTACTCAGAAGCTTGGTCTCAGCATACCGTGGTTGAACGGGAGAAAACCGAACTAAGGATAGTTCGGCCTACTCTGTGGCTCAGCATAGCCAGTGTTATTTCGGTCACATAGAAGTTCGGCCGTGGTAAAAACCATCCCACTTGGTTTAAGCAATGGGGGAGGGTGTAAAAGGATAAGCATTATCCTTAAGAATATGAATCCTAGGAGGACTCTGCATGGATAAATAAAAGTCCTACTAGGATTATGCCACTCGAAACCTATAAAAGCTCACAAGCACCACCTTGGAGGAGGTAATAATTGAACATAATTCTTTCTGAGAGCATAAAACTTTGTCTATTTGTCAAGCTTACTGACTTAGGCATCGGAGAGGTTTCCGGCACACACCCGCCGGCTAGCTTACGTTTGTGTTTTCAGGTGATAAAGCGACATCGTACGGAGGAGCGTGGACTTGGTCAGCAGGATTATACGAGGAGAATTATTTCCTCCCCGTACACCATTCTTTGTCATTAGTGCTTATTTATTTATTTATTTTATATTTTTATTTTTTTTAACACAAAACAAACATTAAGCTAGATTAAAGGGGAAAGTTTACTAGTGAATAAATCAACATAAATTATGGCTATTCTTTGGTAATGACTTTACTATGTGATTTTGGTTAATATTTTATATTGTATCTTGTTGGGTAGGCATGCTTCCAACTTGGGAGTTCTTCAATGCTTGCTTGCTCACATTTTCCTCCAACGTAAGAAGCTAAAGGTCCTAGAATCCAAGTAATGTGACATTTTATGATTAGTTAAGAGATTAATATGTATTTGGAATCTCAATTATTTTAAGTAACCCATGTATTTGTTTTGTTTTGTTTTTTTTTTGTTAAATCTTTATTTAAGGGTATGTATTCATTCTATCAATTTGGTCATCTCAATTTCAGAGAGTGTTTGGGCTTGGTATACTTATTTTGGAGCTGACCTTGGTGATTTAAACCATTTACTTTTTAAAATTCGTTGAGTAGAATATTTATAAAAAAAAAATCAAGATGAACGAATATCAGTAACTATATATTTGAATCACAGTTATATTACAAAAAATAGATAGTTATTCAAAAACTTATATTTATCTTCTATTTTTTTTAAACAAATGTAATTAAATTATATAGCTATGAATGTCTATTCAACTTAATTTTTATATGAATATTCTACTCAATAAATCCTCAAAAATGAATGGTTTAGATTACCGAGGCCGGTCCCAAAATGGACCCACCAAGCTCAAACATTTATTAGAAGTTGGATGACCAATTTTGAGAGAATCCAAACCCTAGTTTAAAAATATAAAAATTCAATTTGATAATTTTTAAATGACCAATCACCTGGATATTTTTTTTCTTCATGTTTTGCAAGATCAAATTGTTTCACAACTATATTGCATAATTAGTACCAATTAAAAATCTACATATATTAGGTAACATTGTGTTTCGTAGAAATATAGAAAAATTTTATTAGGTAGTGTTTGATTAACTGAAATGAAATAAAATGAAATGATCATTATAAAAATATATTTACTCTTATTAGATTTAAAAAATAATATCAAATTAAAGGAATCATCTTTCACCATTAAAGAATCATCTTTCACCATTTTGACCATAGTAAGGCTTAAGAAATCACATTTCTATTCCATTCCATCTTATTCTGATGAACCAAACAGAACACAAGAAAATGGTAACATTCAACAAAATTTTCACCCTCAAGCCATGCTTCATGTAAGAGAGATACTAATAGCTCCCATTTTTTTATCATAGGATTTCCACTTTCTCTATGGAAAATGTTTGGTAGCTCAACATTTTGTGGCTCAAATGGCTCAAATTTGTCAAAACGACGTCGTTTTACACTCATTTACACTCAAAACGACGTCGTTTTGAGTGATTTGAGGCATTTGAGCCATAAAATTTTGAGCTACCTAACATTGTTGCTTTCTCTATTTATTTTTTTATTACAAAAGTACTCTAATATGAAATATTCACCATTAAAGAATCATCTTTGACCATTTTGACCATAGTAAGGCTTAAGAAATCACATTTCTATTCCATTCCATCTTATTCTGATGAACCAAACAGAACACAAGAAAATGGTAACATTCAACAAAATTTTCACCCTCAAGCCATGCTTCATGTAAGAGAGATGCTAATAGCTCCCATTTTTTTATCATAGGATTTCCACTTTCTCTATTTATTTTTTTATTACTAAATTACTCTAATATGAAATACTAACCTTATCCTCATCCCTAATCAACAAAATTCTAACCTTAACCCTATCCCACCAACCCATCACTACTTGCAGCTACCTCATCTCTCTTCCAGCTCCATCAGCAAGCCTAGCCCCTCTCTTACCGATGGCTCCCTTTTCGGCTCCTCTCTTTCTTGAAAATTAACTTTCATATAGAACATGAAAAATATAATAACGAACAAAAATAAAAAAATAAATATCATAGTTTAGACGTATATGTTAATGTAGATAGATAGCTACGTATCTTTAGTTAGATAGCTACGTATCTTTAGTCCTTATCTTGTCTTCTTTCTCCTATATAAAGGAGACCGTGTACATTGGTTTCAGTATTGAAATAATATATTTCATAGAGACTCTCTCTCTCTCTCTCTCTCTTAACTTGTTTTAACATGGTATCAGAGAGCAAAGTTATGGCTCATTAACCAGAAAGCTTTACATTTTTTGGTATTTATCCCAGTTCCGTCACTATTCAGATTCTTTTTGTTCTCTAAAATTTTCACACTGCCTACCATAGTGCTCAGAATCTTCTAACGATTCCAATGCCACTAATGCATAGTGCTCAGATCAGACTCCACGCGTCCTCACGCATCGCTTTTGTCGTCGGTGCGTCAATCGGTTCCGTCTCCGCTATCTTACGTGTCTTATGTCAGCCTCAACTGCTTGAGCCGTCTCAGCTGCTTACGCCCTAGACGCCATAGACTCACGCCGTTTCAGCTGCTTGAGTAGCCTCAATCACACGCGCCTAACTGACGCACGTTGTTGCTGACGTCAGCCCTAATCCGGTTCAACCTCTTCAATAGGCCAATTCAGTCTAGTTTTTGGCCTTTTTAGGCCAGTTCAGACTGGTTTCTCACTGTTTTCGACCCTCTGAATTCACTGGTACCCTCAATTTTTCAAATTCTGCATCTATAGTGTTGTTTTTTTCCATGGATCGCCCAGACTCTTCTTACCACCCTATTTCAGTTGTTCTTGATGGGTCCATTTATGTCTTATGGGCACAAGCCATGTCTGGCTTCCTCAAAAGCAAGAAACTTTGGCGTATTATCACTGGAGATGTGCGCAAACCCACCCAAGAGACCACTGAATCAGCTGCCAAATATGTAGACTGCTTAGAGGATAGGGATAGTAAGAACTATCAAATTATCACTTGGCTTCGGAATACATCTACTACATTTATCAGCCTTCAGTTTGGTCAGTTCCAACTTGACTCTTTTTCCACTCAGCAAAAGATATCTGGGATTTTTTGAAAAACCAATATCAGACTACTAGTCTTGCTCACCAATATCAGCTTCAGAGCCATCTTCACCGTATGCGCCAAGAGCCAACTTAGACTATTAATGATTTCCTCTCCAAAATTTATTTTGTTTGGGATCAGCTTGCTCTCTCTGAACCTCCATGGCCCCATACTGAGGATGCTGCTCTGTTTACTACTTATCGCGACCAACAGTGATTGGTTCAATTTTCTTATGGCTCTAACTCCTCATTTTGAGCCGGTGTGCGCATCTCTCCTTCATCACACTCCTTTACCCACTCTTGAGCAAGCTATTTCAGAACTACTATCAGAGGAAACTAGGCTTGGTCATCTCCATCCACACCCTGTGGACTCTGTTCTTGCTACTCCCCAGACTCATAGTTCTTCTTCACAACAGTGGTCCACTACTTGAAATTACTATCAAAACCGAGGTCTTCCATCTACTCATCTTTTGGTTCATTGTCCAGTTCGACTTTGTCGGTTTTGCAACAAGATTGGTCCTAGTCATCTACAACAAGATTGCTTCCAAAATCCAGCCCAAGCCTCTCCTAGTTCATCCTCTCACAATTGTTCTTCCACTAGGAGTTTTTCACAGGGCAACTCTCAACGTTCTGGGAATCAGTTTAAATCTATGCATGTTCATCGCATTGTTGTTGCCGCCTCAGAGGATTTACCTTCTTCTATGCCTATAGACCCTTCTACTTCAGTCTTTCTCAAACCGATGTCGAAGCCATGTTCCAACAATTTCTCTCCGCTTCCGGTACTCCTCCCTCTACTATTTTGTCTGTTACCTCAAGTAAAACTTCCTGGTATTTTGACTCAACTTGTTGTAATCACATGACCTCTGATCCTACTATTTTTACTTCTCTCTCTTCTAATCCTCATGTTCCTTCTATTCATACTGTTGACGGGTCTCTTTTGTCTGTAAGTCATGTTGGTTCTATTTCCACCTCTCACTTATCTTTATCTCATATGTACCTTATACCTGCTCTTACTTTAAATCTTTTCTCCATTGGTCATTTATGTGAACTGGTACCTTTTCTCATACTAGTTGTTTGGTGCAAGACCCTCGGACAGAACGGACTCTTGGGATCGACCGTAAGCATAGACGTCTTTATGAACTCATTCACCTTTATGTTCAGGTTTCTTCTCAACTAACAGCTCTTACTACTGCTCCTCTTTTATCTCCTTTTCAGTTTTGGCACTGTTGTTTATGACATCTTTCTGTTGGTCGGTTAAAGTCCTTAATTTCTAGTGGTCAATTAGGTCCTGTTAGTTTTGAAACTTTAGATTATTTGTCATGCCAACTTGTCAAACAACCTGCTTTATCATTTAATAAAAGTGACTCTATTTCTCTTATGCCTTTTAATCTCATCAATTTTGATGTTTAGGGCCCCTCCCCTACTCCTACTAGGGGAGGTACATGTTATTTTGTTATTTTTATAGATGATTTTTCCCATTTTACATGGCTGTTTCTTATGAAAAATCGCTCTGAGCTCAAACAACTTTATTACAATTTTGTTTAAATGGTCCAAACCCAATTTTCTAAAACTACTAAGATCTTTCGCTCTGACAATGCCATGGAATATAAGGATTATGATTTTCTTTCTTTTCTTCAGATTCATGGTACTCAGCCTCATCGTTTCTGTCCCGGCACATCTTAACAAAATGGACGTGCTGAACGAAAACATAGTCATATTCTCGACACTACTCGAGCTCTCCTTCTCTCTTCCTCTTGTTACGGAAAATTTTTGAGGCGAAGCCGCTCTCACTGCTGCTTACACTATAAATTGTATCCCTACGCCTGTCATTCATAATCACACTCCCTATGAGTGTTTGCATGGCACGTGTCCCCCTTACCCCAATCTTAGGTCTTTGGTTCTGCATGTTTTGTTTTTCTCCAACCTCATGAACACAAAAAACTTGAACCTCGTTCATGTCTTTGTTGCTTCTTGGGGTATGGTATTGAATATAAAGGGTATCGTTGTTGTGATCCTATCTCCCAGCACCTCCGTATCTCTCGTCATGTGATTTTTTGGAAACACAAAATGTTTTCCTCCCTCTCCCAATTCCACTTATCCACTCCCTCACCCTCTCTATTTTTTACTAACCCTTCCACAGATTTATTTTCTAATGAGATTGATACAGGGCCCCTACCTACCCCTTTAGAGACATCATTGCCTACTGGTCTTGCCCATGAGCCTGCTCGCTCTGATGGTTCTGCTCTTGCTCCCTTAGGATCCCTCTCTCCTATTGCGTCACTCTCATGCCCTTTGGCTCCTTCACCCTCTACTCGGCCACACCGGGTAACACAACCTTCTATTCGTCTTCGTGATTATATTATTGGTTCCACTGCTTTTTCAACTCATGAACCTACCTCCTATAGCGAGGCTCGCTCTAATCCTCTTTGGTAGTATGCTATGACTAATGAGTTGTAGGCTTTAGACAAAACTTATACTTGGGATGTTGTTGATCTTCCCTCTGGGAAGACTGCCATTGGCTGCAAATGGGTATACAAAATCAAGACCCACCCTAATGGCTCTATTGAGAGATACAAAGCTCGCCTTGTTGCTAAAGGCTTCAACCAGGAATATGGTATTGATTATGAGGAGACCTTTACTCCTGTTGCCCGTCTTACCTCTGTTCGCAGCTTGATTGTTGTTGCTGCCACTCACCAATGGGACCTTTCTCAAATAAACATTCAAAATGCTTTCCTTAATGGTGATCTTCTAGAGGAGGTCTACATGCAAACTCTCCCTGGGTCTACTTATCCGCCTCATAAGGTCTGCAAACTTCAGCTTGCATTATATGTTCTTAAGCAAGCCCCACGCACTTGGTTTGCCAAGTTCAACTCTACTCTTCATGATTATGGTTTCACCTCCAGTTCTTATGATACTGCTCTTTTTGTGTGGAAAACTACTCAAAGGACCACCCTGCTTCTGCTTTATATGGATGACATGATTATCACCGGTGATGATGTGGATGGTGTTCTTCGCCTCAAACAGTTTCTTAGCCATCATTTCGAGATGAAAGACTATAGTCCTCTCAGCTATTTCTTGGGTCTTGAAATCTCCCATGACTCCACGGGTTCGTTTCTCTCTCAGGTTAAGTATACCTGTGATCTTCTCGCTTGTGTTGGTCTTATAGATTGCAAGACTGCCTCCACTCCCCTGGAGACTCAGAGTAATCTTACTCCTCTTGATGGCACTCTACTCTCTGATGCTACTCTATATCGCCAGCTGGTTGGCAGCCTTGTCTATCTTACTATTACTCGTCCTGACATTGCCTATGCTATCCATATTGTTATCCAGTATATGTCGGCTCCTCGTACACCTCATTATGATGCTTTAGTTCGTATCCTTCGCTATCTCAAAGGCATATTGTTTCATAGTCTTGATTATTCCGCCCACTTCTCTCTTTAGCTTCGTGCCTTCTTCGATGCTGATTGGGCTGGGGATTCTACTGACTACCGCTCTTAGGAATGGCAAAGGGGGGGGCGGGGCCGAAGATCACCCTCCCTGTCCCCGATCCCCGATGGTAAGAATGTCCCCGTCCCCGTCCCCGTCTCCTAACGGGGATCGGGTTTCCCCAACCCCAAAAATTCTCCGGATCAAAAAAAAAAAATACAGTAGCAACAACAATATCCTCAACATCAACATCATCAACAACAATATCATCAAACAACATCAACAACACACAAATCTGAGTAGAGAGAGAGAGAGAGAGATCCATCTGCTCAAATCTGGCGTGGCAGAGGGAACGTCGTCGTCATCGGAGGTCTCGGAGGAGAAGGAGGAGGTGGGACTCGTCGAAGGAGGAGGACGAATCGGAGGAGGAGGGTCTGATTCGGTAGTCTCTCTCTCTCTCTTTGCTCTCTGCTTCGTCGTCATCGTCGTCGGAGAGGGGTTTGATTCATCGTCTCTCTTTCGCCCATCTGCACGTCCGCTATTGATCTTTATCACAAGAACTACGCAGAAGAGAGAGAGAGGGAGAGAGGCTGAGAGAAGTGAGTGTGATGTGAGTGAGAGAAAGACTGAGAGAAGTGACACAAAATAACCCTAAACATATAATATATATATATATATATATACGGGGATTAGTCGGGGATTAAGTCGGGGCGGGGCGGGGCCGGACCGGGACCGGGGTTAGGGAACCTATCCCCGTCCCCGGCCCGAAAACCATCGGGGATTTAATTTTCAATATCATCCCTGGCCCTATATGGATAATTTTCAGAGAAAACCCATTCCAATCGAGGTCGGGAGGTCGGGTCACCATCGGGCCGGGTTTAAATTGCCATCCCTAGTTTTGGGCTATCGGTAGAGGATGACTATGATTGTTGTAGAAATTGCATGATAATTAGGTAAATTGAAACTAATTTCTTATCTATTTGCATTGAGCATTATAATTAGGGCTGCAAATGAACCGAGCAGTTCATGAACAAGCTCGGCTCGGCTTGACTCGTTAAGGGCTCGGCTCGGCTCGGCTCGGCTCGATTCGTTTAGTAAACGAGCCGAACTCGAGCTCGCACGAGCTCGGCTCGTTTATCTTTATTTAAATTATATAATAAATACATTATTTAAGGAGGATCTGAGTAGAGTGGAAGCGTACGTCTCGGAATTGAAGGAGGCCGAGTTCGCCGAGGTAAGAGACGGCACGGTGAGAGGACTCGGCGGGAACGATGAGCTGAACGAAAGTCATCTTCTCGGAGCGCATCAGATCCATGGCTGGCAAGTTGTCTATGTACTCCATTTTCCATCAACCGAGTGATGATTCCGATGGAATTGAAACACACAGAGACTGACTAGATCTATTGAAATAATTTATTTCACAGAGACTCTCTCTCTCTCTCTCTCTCTCTCTCTCTCTCTCTCTCAACTTGTTTTAAAAGTAAATATGATTATTGTATATAAATTATATATAAGATTTTGGTGTTTAAGAAATGTTTGAGTGTAGTTGGTTATCATTTTGATGAATTTATATGATTTTGACAAAAATTGAGTTGTTTGGTTCTGATTTGCCGAACAAATATTGTTCGATTTTTCATTGTCGAACATTTTAAGGATGTTCAGACTACTAAAGTCAAACTTGATCAATTTTGTTGTGTTCGATCGGTTAGAACCGAACAAATTTGATTTGTTCAATCATTTCCAGTCAAACAAACTTAGTTTGTTCAATGGAACACGACAAGACAAATCAAGTTCATTTGGTCCTAGTTATTCCAAAAAAATTCAAATACAAAACAAAAAAATGGTTGAAGAAAAGCTGGGGTGAGGAAGGGCTACTACTAGGCAATGATGGAGGTGCGAAAGGGTGTTAGGGGATAAGGCGAGGGTTGGGGAGGGCTGCCAGAGGCAATGCTAAAAGTGGCCGGAGTTAAGGGTGGCAGAAGAGGAGGTTTGCTAAAGGAAAAGTTGTGGCAGAAGAGGAGGTTTGCTAAAGGAAAAGTTGTGGTAAAGAGAAGGTTCAAAGAAAGGAGTATTTTAAATATTATGATGGGTCCAAAGAAAAGATGGAGGAAAATAATTTATTTAGTGGAGGCCTTAAGAAAATAGGTATAGTATCCCTCTACATACAAAGAAATCAAAACATAAGCACGTGAGTAAAACACAACCACATATAATCACCATTCTCACAATTTTTTTTCACATACACAAGAATAAACCCAAATGTCATCTTTATTGAACAAGATATTACAACTTTAAACATTTAGGCAATATGCTAAAAGAGAGCAACAATCAACATTTATTTTGAAACATTCATTTTACTTATTGAAATTCTAATCATTGCATACTTACTACACTTTTTAAATACCCCAAACTACTACTAAAATTAATTTCAAGGCCAACTTTTGGTAACTTTAACTTTCAAGCCATGCTTCATACAGAGAATGATAGAAGCATTAGGAACCACAGGGTGTCCTTCAACAACTCTAACATTATAGTTATGGATTATTGCAGCCGAAACCGCCTTCATTTGAGTGAACGCAACTTCTTTCCCCAAACAAGTCCTCCATCCTACATTGAATGCTAAGAACTTGTAAGATGGCTCATGTTTGATCGTTCCTCACTCAGATAACCATCTTTCCGACTTAAACTCCACGCAATCCTCTCCCCATATGAATTTCATCCTCCCCATTGCATATAGAGAGAATAATATTTTCATTTTTGGATCAACATAATGCCCACTTGGAAGTGTGTCTGGTTTTAGAGGCTTTTTGTGTTGGAATGGAACTGGTGGATATAGCCTTAATGCTTCACATAGTGCACTGTGTAGATAAACTAGTTTGCTTACCTCTTTTATGTCGAATAATCTCCATTTGTTAGCTTCTTTCTTTTGTTGGTGTATGGGAAAGAAATAAACCTTCTCGTATAATCCTGTTGATCAAGTCTGCGCTCCTCTGTACGTCGTCGCTTTATCACCTGAAAACACAAACGTGAGCTAGCCGGCGGGTGTGTACCAGAAACCTCTCCGATGCCTAAGTAAGCTTGACAAATAGACAAAAGCTCTGTGTATTCAGAAAGCAAAGTTGTGTGTTACCTCTCCAAAGGTAATGTTTGTGAGCTTTTATAGGTTTCGTGTGGCACAATCCTAGTAGGACTTTTACTTCTCCATGCAGAGTCCTCCTAGGATTCTTACTCCTGAAAGATAATGCTTATCCTTTTAACACCTCCCTCACTACTTAAACCAAGTGAGATGGTTTTATCATGGCCGAACTCCAATATGACCGAAGTAAATATGACTATGCATAGCCGCAGAATAAGCCGAACTAGCTCTTCCTTTTACTGCTCTTACATCGGCTTCTCCTTCACAACCCATGGCGTGGTTAGGCCGAACTAACATGTCATGACCGGTGTAACTCCAAGACCGGTCTAATTCCAAAATACCGTTAGACCGATCTAACTTCGATCTTCTACCAGACCGGACTAGCTTCACAGCCTTAGAACCGAACTAACTTCAAAATATCCGCACGACCGGAGTACCTTACATGGCCATTTCACTCGGCCCTTTGTACTGCGGCTCATAACGGCCCATTACCTAGCTCGGCCCATTTTTCACATAAATTAGCCTCTCAATTGCCCCTTAATTCCATCTACCTAGCATGTTTGGGATTACCTGTCAACCAGCCGAGCTATAATTTTTAGCCTATCCAGCCGAGCTAAAAACCCTTCAGCTTTCCCAACCGAGCTAAAACTCTTTAGCCTATCCAATCCGAGCGAAACTCACACCGAGCACTAGCTGTCCGGTTGAAACGTCTCTTCAATCACAGCAACTGAATCGATTCTTATTCTAATGACACGTGGCCGGTCCTGATTGGCCCTCTACAGCTATCCCGCCGCCCTCGTACTTCGCAAAATTTGGATAGTTCCCGCCCTTCCACTTTCGTCCTTTTCACAAAACAATCTCCTCATTTTTGGATTCACCACTGCATTTCTTATTTCCCTCATTCTCTCTTTCAAGCTCCATTGCTCTCCAACTTTTGCAACTCTGAAGCTTGCTTCGTGTTCCTCTTTTACCGCTGTTGCTTCGATCTCCAGGTCTTCTACTTCAATCTGGTAAGCAAATCCATCTTTCTTGCTCTGTTTGTTTTCGTATTTGTTCAATCTATATTTTGTTTTGTATGCTTTTTGCAAACACTTTTTCTGTTTAGCCTTCGTCTTTTCTACAAAACATGTAATAGAACCACTCAACTTCATGAAACCTGTAGAACATCACTTTTGATCCACAACCCTAACATAACCGAACTAAAAAGTTATTTGTGGCTGGTGCCTGCATAGCCAGGCTACCCACCGGACTAACACTTCACACAAAACTGGTAGTTTCACCAAGTCAAACCACCTTCTGATTTACTTTAACCGAGATAAACGAACCGAATTAAGTTTGAACTAAGCAAACTGGAAACCTTTGCCTTCGACCGAGCTAAGTCTTCGGGGCTAAGCCAGCTTTCCTAGTTTTTAAACCGAACTAAGAAAGCTGCCCCTATAGGTTTGATCGAGGTAACAAAACCCGTAGTTCAAACCGTATAAAACCAATCCCAAACACAAACCGATCTATCGAACCCTTTGCTCAATCCGAGCTATCATGTACTTTGCTGAATCGAGATAAACCCTGTAGCATCCCCCATAGGCCGAAGTAGGACTTCTTTATCTTTACTTTGATTTTGTAGCACGGTCAACGATCTGTGCTTAACACCTTTGTTTTCCACTTTGCAGACCTAGGTTGCCCAGGCACTCCTCTGCGCGCTCAACCGAGCTACTGAGCACAATTTTTGGACCGAACTAATTTATTCATAATTTATACAATAAATGGGGAAGTATAGGTTTTTAGTAAATACTCCGGGCGGCCTAGCCGAATTCCGAAAAGATTACAATATACCCGATGACGTCCACCTGATCTTAGCCGAAAAAGATATCATTCCTTGGGGGCAATAAAGGCTTTGTCCCCTTCACCCTCTTGTCCATAATTGAAACCGAACTACGATTTCCAGTCCAACCCTTAATTTGTGAGTTTCTTAGGCAAACCAGACTATGCCCAACCCAGCTATCCACCAATTCATACCGTATAATAATGGGAATAGCCGAACTAAACCGCCAAGCCGGTCTTAACCTCGGTCTGGCCAAAATCTTTCACCAATACTCCATTGGTTCGAAGGAAGACGGCTGGGTGTACTATCTTAGAATACGCCGTCGTCGTGAGAAAATAATAAAAAACACACCGGATAAAGACTTGAATGACGACGATTTTTTCTAGGTGTCTGGGAACTTTGAAGATCACCAAGCCCAGATTCCTGGCCGAAGCATTAATTGGAAAAAAGGAGAACCCGGTATAATTACTTCGGTTTTCTTGCGTGCTTTACAATATTTCGGTTTTTCAATCTTTCATCCGAACTAACAGTTGTCTTCTTTTGTAGATTCTGCCCACCTCCACTCTCTATACAGCTACCCAAATCTAGCAACCTTGCGCGCCGCACTACGGTATCCAGAACGTAGTTGGGCCAAGCTGCTAAAGTTCGAGCCGACCTATAGATACAGCGGTCGCCGTAAAGCGAGAGTGACCGACTTTCTGCTAGATGAGGCCCCAGAACCGGACCCAACCTTGCCAGAAATCAGGCTAATCCCACTGACCGCTGAAGAAGAAATGGCCAAGAGAAACAGAGTCAGAGCCCTCTTGACCGAGACCAATAGACCCGAAGTACCGCCACCAAGCCAAACGCAACCTGCCGTTGTGGCCCTCCCTTCTCAACAGCCATCCTCATCTCGGGTGAACAAGCGTGCCTGGACTAGCCAAACCGAGCAACGACTTGTTGACGAGGATGAGACCATTCTTCCGCCCAGCCCTCAACCAAGCCCTCAACCGGAGTATTCTGACCGAGCTGACTCCTCTAAATGGGCTCCAAGTCTTACCTTTCAAAATCGAGATATTCAGGAAACTGACTCGGTTGTTGCTGAGAAGGATCACTTGATGGCTTTCAATCTAGCTAAGAGTGTTTTCCTTCCAAAAGACATGGAGCACCACAACAAACAACTAAACACCGAGCTGAAGGCCATCCGGTCATCAACAAAATCAATGATCCTGGTAAGTGACTCTCCCTTTTCTTTGTCTAACTT